>CAJHQQ010000827.1:7500-137968 GCA_905132885.1 Moricandia moricandioides | reverse complement strand
TTTAAGGCCTGATATTCTTATGGTTACGTCTTCTCATTCTCTGTGATTTGGAAATTTTTTTTTTTTTTTTAAGAGAGTCTATCATGCGAGTTCATAGCATCAAAGCTATCGAATAAACTGATTGCTTTATTTATTTCACACCAAAGGATTTCTATACAATTGTTAAGGTTTGCACCATAGTACTTATTACCAAAAGTTTGATCCTAAATCAGTCTATTCCAAACCACCCAGTCCTCCCACGGCCTCTACGTCTTTCACGGCTAAAGCCAAGTCCTTCCGACGTATTTCACCATTATGTCCTGAAACCAAACGCAAAACGTAAGTATCTCTCCGGTTGTAACTTATCAGTCAGTTTTCCTAATGCACTGCAACAATAAATCGGTTTCTTTTCTAAAGTTTCAATCCCGGAAACCTAACATAAGAATATCAGGCCTTAAAAATCGAATGGGTTGGCCTGGATTAACCATGGTCGAACCATAGGAACCTCACTAGATCAAGTGTTTGGGTTAGGGCGCTTTAAGAACCACTGGATTTTTCCGTTTTGGCGCAGGAGTGGTTTCATTGTGATTTTGTCAAGATGGTTTTCCCTGCGCGTTCCCGTATCGGTCCAAGGGAATTTTGAAATCGAGCCTTCTCCCGCGGATTCTAGTTGCTCCATGCGGAAGAACGACCCTGGTTCTCGCTGTTAGGGTTTCAACCTGTTTAGCGAGGGAATTCATAACCTTGTCTTGTTTTGCCGACTTCTTTTCGAAAGTCGAGAACATCTTCTTAGCCTCCTCAAACGCTGCGGTGTTTGCGTCGGCGTTAACCCAAGTGACGTTCGTTGCCGGAGTGTTTTCAATGTTGTCGTCGCGAGTTTATTGGTTGTTGAGATCGTAAGCTGGCATGTTTGATCGAGCGATATTGGCTGAGAGTTAGATTGATTCGTACCCCCACCCTCCTTCTAGCGCCAAACTTTATGAACCGAAATTACCACTGTTGATTTTCCGATGAAAATAGGAAAGCTAAGTAAACCTAACTTTCCCAGAGGTCTCGGTTATCTGCTAAACCACACGCCAAGCAATCAAACAATGAGAACAAATAAAACTTTTATGAATCAGTAAGACAAAAGAGAGAAAATAAGATCTTATTCCAAATCTTTGGTTTGAGCGTTACAACAGGTAAGACTAAGCGGTAAGAGCCGTCGGCGAGTACTAGTTCTAATAACCTTGTAAGACCTGATTAAACTTAGTTGACACGCAGCTCGATAACAGAAAAACATAAATATGCCTAAATTGCCCTAAGTGGAGTGTTTGCTATGAGTAAATAATTGTGTGTGTCATGTCTCTTCAAATTCGACGTCCTTATATACTCCTTTTACGGGAGGTTTTCTCTTTCCCTTTCTGCCCTCAATCGAGTTTATCGCTTTCTTGGAGTATTCCATTTTCCTTCGATCTTCGTGTTTATCTTTGGAAAATTTACATTTATCTTCTAAACTTGACATTTATATTTTCCTGCAAAGCAAAAGACGGACCGTCATAAAGATTAAGCTTAATTTCGTATAAACTCGTTAGTGGGCCTTCAGCCGCGTTTAGACGTTCTCGGGCCGTTTTTCTACTTAAGCGTTTATACGATTTATCGAAAGAGTGCTTCCAAAACGACGTCGGCCCCGAAGAAAGTTTGAATTCCCCGTAGAGTGGAGGCAGGTTTAGGTGTTTAGTTAACCGTTTCCGTCTTACGCGACTAATTCGAACCTCATACGAGAAAGAAATTCCTTAAATCATAAAGTTCAAATGGTAACTCCGATCGAGCTAAAACCTGAGTGAGTCCTACTGACCCCGAAGAGGAGGCTACAAAGAAAAGATGAATTGGATTGGTTGATCCAACTCTCCGAACGGGCTAGTTGCCCAACTTTCTTGGTCCAACTCGCCGAACGGGAGAGTTACCCATCACTACTGGTCCAAACCGCTGAACGGGCGAGTTGCCCATCGTGCTTGGTCCAACTCACTAAACGGGCGAGTTGACCATCATGCTTGGTCCAACTCGCCGAACGGGCAAGTTGACCATCGTTCTTGGTCAAACTCGCCCGTTCGGCTAGTTGGACTGGTCCAACTCGCCGAATGGGAGAGTTGGCCATCATGCTTGGTCCAACTCGCCGAACAGGCGAGTTGACCATCTTGCTTGGTCCAACTGGCCGAATGGGTAGATGGCCATCATGCTTGGTCCCACTCGCCCATCCGGCAAGTTGGACTGGTCCAATTCGCCGTATAGGCGAGTGAGACGACCTGCTTGGTCCAACTTGCCCGTTGGGCGAGCTGAACCAGTCCAATTCGCCGAACGGGGCGAGTCGGACGATTGAAGACTTATCATATCAATCCTTTCAAAATTTATACGCAACTCCATTTCGTTTTTCCCACCCTTCTTTTCTTTAAAATATTATCACCTCTTTTCTAAAGAGGATGTTTTCCGGGAAGTTTTAGGCGTTGATTCCGTCGTAACCGCTTTTGACCCCAACAAATGGCTAGTTCTTCAAGATTCTAATTAAACCAGGATAAGTCAAGATTGAAGAAGCTCGATTTGGAAACATAAATGAGTGCAGAATCACCACGAAGTTTAATAAATATCAAAGGAGTTATGATGAAAAAGGTATCTCAGTTTTAACTCATGTTATTCCAACTTCCCATGTTGAGAAGAATGACAAGTTCTTCAAGATTCTATTCAAAGAAGGATGAATCAAGATGTAGAATTCTTGATTTAGAAACATAAGCAAGTGGAGAATCACCACGAAGTTGAATAAATCTAATATGAATTATAATGAAGAAGATATTCCACATTTAACTCATAAGATTCCAACTTACCATGTTTGGACAAATAACAAGTTCATGATTCGAATCAAACTAGGATGGATCAAGATGTAAGAAGCGTGATTTGGAAAAATAATTCAATGTAGAATCACCATGAAGTTTAAAAATATCATAGGAGTTATGATGAAAACGGTATCCCACTTTCAACTCATGTGATTTCAAGTTGCCATGTTTGGAAAAATGACAAGTTCTTCAACATTGTATTTAAACCAGAATAAATCAAGATTTAGAAGGCTTGATTTAGAAACATAAGAAGTGGACAATCACCACCAAGTTGAATATGTCTCATAGAAGTTATGATGAAGAAGGTATCGTACTTTCAACTCAGGTGATTCTAGTTTACCATGTTTAGAAAAATGGAAAATTCTTCAAGTTCTAATCAAACAAGGATGAATCAAGATTTAAAAATATTATTTTCGAAACATATTTCAATGGATTATCACCACGAAGTTGAATAAATCTAATATGAATTAAAATGAAGAAGGTATCCCACATTCAACTCATATGATTCCAACTAACCATGTTTGGAAAAATAACAAGTTCATGATTTGAATCAAAAGAGGATGAAGCAAGATGTAAGAATCGTGATTTGGAAACACAAATCAGTGTAGAATCACCACAAGTTGAGTAAATATCATCAGAGTTATGATGAAGAAGGTATCCTAGTTTCAACTCAGGTGATTCTAGCTCACCATGTTTTGAAAAATGACTAGTTCTTCAAGTTATAATCAAACCATGATGAACCAAGATGTAAGAAGCTTTATTTGGAAACATAAGTAAGTTGAAAATCACAACGAAGTTGAATAAATATCATAGTAGTTATGATGAATAAGGTATCTCACTTTCAACTCAGGTGATCCCAGTTTGCCATGTTTGGACAGATGACAAGTTCTTGAAGATTATAATCAAAACATGATAAATCATGATGTAAAAATCTTTATTTGGAAAAATAAATCAGTGGATAATCACCACAAAGTTGAATAAATCTCATAGGAGTTATAAAGAAGAAGATATCCCACTTTCAACTCATGTAATTTCAGTTTATCCTGTTTGCACAAATGGCAATTTCTTCATTATTATAATCAAACCAGGAGGAATCAAGATGTATAAGCTTCATTTGGAAACATAAATCAGTGGATAATCACTACGAATAGCAAGTTCTTCCACCTTACCATGTTTGGAAAAATAGCAAGTTCTTCAAAATCCTAATCAAACTAGGATGAATCAAGATGAATGACGATTGATTTGGAAACATAAATAAAGTTAGAATCACCACGAAGTTGAATAAATATCATAGAAGTTATGATGAAGAAGGTATCTCACTTTCAACTCAGGCGATTCCAGTTTTCCATGTTTGGTCAAATGGCAAGTTTTTCAACATACTAATCAAACCGGGATCAATCAAGATGTAAAAAATTATATTGAAAAATAAATCAGTGGAGAGTGACCACAAAGTTGAATAAATGTCATAGGATTTATTATAAAGAACTTTCAACTCATGTTATTCCAGATTAACCTGCTTGGAAAATGGCAATTTCTACAATATTCTAATCAAACCAAGAGGAACCAAGATGTAAGAAGCTTGATTTGGAACCATTAATCAGTGGAAAATGACCAGGAAGTTGAATAAATCTCATAGGAGTTATGATAAAGCATGTATCCCACTTTCAACTCATGTGATTCCAGCTTACTATGTTTGGACAAATGACAAGTTCTTCAAGATTCTAATCAAACCAGGATGAATCAAATCAGTGTAGAATCATAACAAAGTTGAATAAATATCATAGGAGTTATGATGAAGAAGGTATCTCACTTTCAACTCAGGTGATTCCAGTTTGCCATGTTTAGTCAAATCGCCAGTTTTTCAATATTTTAATTAAACCATGATGAATCAAGATGTAACAAACTTTATATGGAAAAATAAATATGTGTAGAATCATCACAATGTTGAATAAATTTCATAGGAGTTATGATAAAGACGGTATCCCATTTTCAACTCATGTTATTCCAGCTTATCCTGTTTGGACAAATATCAATTTCTTCAATATTCAAATCAAACCAAGAGGAATCAAGATGTAAGAAGCTTGATTTGGAAATATAAATCAGTAGATAATCACCACTAAGTTCAATAAATCTCATAGGAGTTATAATGAAGTAGGTATCCCACTTTCAACACATGTGATTTTAACTTACCTTATTCGGACAAATGGCAAATTGTTCAAGGTTCTAATTAAACCAGGATAAATCAAGATGTAAGAAGCTCGATTTGGAAACATAAATCAATGCAGAATCACCACAAATTTGAATAAATATCATAGTAGATATGATGAAGAAGGTATCCCACTTTTAACTCAGGTGATTCTAGCTTGTCCAGTTCAGAGAAATGGCATTTTCTTAAAATTCTAATTAAACCAGGATGAATCAAGATGTAAAAAGCTCGATTTGGAAACATAAATCAGTGTAGAATCACCACGAAGTTGAATAAATATAATAAGAATTATAATGAAGAAGGTATCTCACTTTCAACTTATATGATTCCAACTTACAATGTTTGGACAAATGACAAGTTTTTCATGATTCGAATCAAACCAAGATGAATAAAGATGTAAGAAGCTTGATTGAGAAACATAAATCAGTTGAGAATCACCACGAAGTTGAATAAATATCATAGGAGTTATGATGAAGAAGGTATTCCACTTTCAACTCATCTGATTACAGCTTACCG
Source organism: Moricandia moricandioides (assembly GCA_905132885.1). Taxonomy (NCBI): domain Eukaryota; kingdom Viridiplantae; phylum Streptophyta; class Magnoliopsida; order Brassicales; family Brassicaceae; genus Moricandia; species Moricandia moricandioides. The sequence goes on along the minus strand of CAJHQQ010000827.1, from coordinate 132,400 downwards.
TATTCGAACAAATGGCAAGTTCTTCAAGATTCTAATCAAAACAGGATGAATCAAGATGTAGGAAGCTTGATATGAAAAAAAAATCAGTTTAGAATGACCACGAAGTTGAATAAATCTCTTAGAAGCTATGATGAAGAACGTATCCCACTTTTAACTCATGTGATTTCATCTTACCATGTTTGGAAAAATGGTAAGTTTTTTCAAGATTCTAATGAAACAAGTACGAATCAAGATGTAAGAAGCTTGATTTGGAAACAAAAATCAGTGTAGAGTCACCATGTAGTTGAATAAATATCATAGGAGTTGTGATGAAGAAGGTATCCTACTTTCAACTCAGGTGATTCTAGCTTACACTGTTTGAAAAAATGGGTACTTTTTCAAGTTCTAATCAAACCAGGATGAATCATGATGTTAGAAGCTTGATATGGAAACATAAATCAGTGGAGAATCACCATGAAGTTGAATAAATATCGTAGGAGTTATGATGAAAAAAATATCTCACTTTCAACTTAGGTGATTATATTTTGCCCTAGTTGGATCAATGGCTAATTCTTCAAGATTCTTATTAAACCAGGGTAAATCAAGACGTAAGAAGCTCGATTTGGAAACATAATTCAATGCAGAGTAACGATAAAGCTGAATAAATATCATAGGAGTTATGCTGAAGAAGGTATCTCACTTTTAACTCTGGTGATTCCATATTGCCCTACTTAGACAAATGGCAAGTTCTTCAATATCCTAATCAAACCAAGATGAATCAAGATGTGAAAAACATGAATAGGAAACATAAATCAATGGATAATCACCACAAAGTTGAATAAATCTTATATGAGTAATGATGAAGTATGTATCCCACTTTCAACACATTTGATTCTAACTTACCATGTTGAAGCAAATGGAAAGTTGTTCAAGGTTCTAATGATACCAGGATAAATCAAGATGTAAGAAGCTCGATTTGAAAACATAGTAGATATGATGAAGAAGGTATCCCACTTTCAACTCAGGTGATTCTACCTTGTCCAGTATGGAGAAATGGCATGTTCTTCAAGATTCTAATCAAACCAGGATGAATCAAGATGTAAAAACATAATTTGGAAACATAAATCATCGTAGAATCACCACAAAGTTGAATAAATCTAATAGGAATTATAATAAAGTAGGTATCTCACTTTCAACTCATATGATTCCAACTTACAATGTTTGGACAAATAACAAGTTTTTCATGATTTGAATCAAACCAGGATGAATCAAGATGTAAGAATCTTGATTCAGAAACAAAATTAAGTTGAGAATCACCACGAAGTTGAATAAATATCATAAGAGTTATGATGAAAAAAGTATTTCATTTTCAACTATGGTGATTCCATATTGTTATGTTTAGACAAATGACAAGTTCTTCAATATTCTAATCAAACCAGGATTAATCAAGTTGTAAAAAACATGATTTGGAAACATAAATCAATGAATAATCACCACGAAGATGAATAAATCTCATAGGAGTAATGATTAAGTAGGTATCTCACTTTCAACACATTTGATTTTAACTTATCTTGTTTGGGAAAATGGCAACTTGTTCAAGGTTCTAATTAAACCAGGATAATTCAAGATGTAAAAAGCTCGATTTGGAAACATAAATCAGTGCATAATCACCACGAAGTTGTATAAATATCATAGTAGATATGATGAAGAAGGTATCCCACTTTCAACTTAGGCAATTTTAGATTGTCCAGTTCGGAAAATGGCATGTTATTCAAGATTCTAATAAAACCAGGATGAATCAATATGGAAAAAGCATAATTTGGAAACAAATATCAGTGTAGAATCACCACGAAGTTTAATAAATCTAATAAGAATTATAATGAAGAAGGTATCTCACTTTCAACTCATATGATTCCAACTTACAATGTTTGGACAAATAACAAGTTTTTCATGATTCAAATCAAACCAGGATGAATCAAGATGTAAGAAGCTTGATTGAGGACCATAAATGAGTTGAGAATCACCACGAAGTTGAATAAATATCATAGGAGTTATGATGAAGAAGGTATTCTACTTTCAACTCATATAATTCCAGCTTACCGTATTTGGAAAAATAGCACGTTCTTCAAGATTCTAATCAAACCAGGATGAATCAAGATGGAAGAAGCTTGATCTGGAGAAAAATCAGTGTAGGAGTTATGATGAAGAAGGTGTTTCACTTTTAACTCTGGTGATTCCATATTGCCCTTTTTAGACAAATGTCAAGTTCTTCAATATTCTAATCAAACCAAGATGAATCACGATGTAAAAAACCTTATTTGGAAACATAAATCAATGGATAATCACCACTATTTGAATAAATCTCATAGGAGTAATGATGAAGTAGGTATCCCAGTTTCAACACATTTGATTCTAACTTACCCTATTGGGGAAAATTACAAGTTGTTCAAGGTTCTAATTAAACAAAGATAAATCAAGATGTAAGAAGCTCGATTTGAAAACATAAATCAGTTCAGAATCACGAGGAAGTTGAAAAAATATCATAGGACTTATGATGAAGAAGATATCTCGCTTTCCTCTGAGGTGATTCCAGCTTGTCATGTTTGGACCAATGGCCAGTTCTTCAAGTTTTTAGTAAAACCAGGGCAAATCAAGACGTAAGAAAATCGATTTGGAAACATAAATCAGTGCAGAGTCACCAAAAACTTGAATAAATATCATAGAAAATAGCTAGTTCTTAAAGTTCTAATCAAAAGAGGATGAATCAAGATGTAAAAAGCTTGATTTAGAACCATAAACCAGTGGAGAGACACCACGAAGTTTAATAAATATCATAGGAGCTATGATGAAGAAGATATTTCACTTTCAACTCAGGTGATTTTAGTTTGCCTAGTTTGGACCAATGACCAATTCTTCAAGATTCTAATTAAACCAGGATAAATCAATATTGAAGAAGCTTGATTTAGAAACAGAAATGAGTGCAGAATCACTAAGAAGTTTAATAAATATCATAGGAGTTATGATGAAAAAGGTATCCCACTATCAACTCATGTGATTTTAACTTGCCATGTTTGGAAAATGACAAGTTCTTCAAGATTCTATTCAAATCAAGAAGAATCAAGATGTAAAGAACATGATTTGGAAGCGTAAATCAATAGATAATCACCACGAAGTTGAATAAATCTCATAGGAGTAATGATGAAGTAGGTATCCCACTTTCAACACATTTGATTCTAACTTACCATGTTTGGGCAAATGGCAAGCTGTTCAACGGTCCAATTAAACCAATATAAACCAAGATGTAAGAATTTTGATTTGAAAACATAAATAAGTCCAGAATCACCACGAAATTGAAAAAAATATCATAGGAGTTATGATGAAGAAGATATCTAACTTTCAACTCAGGTGATTCCAGCTTCCCTTTTAGGACCAATGGCTAGTTCTTCAAGATTCTTGTTAAACCAGGGCAAATCAATACGTAAGAAGCTTGATTTGGAAACATTAAACAGTGTAGAGTCACCACAAAGCTGAATAATATCATAGGAGTTATGATGAATTAGGTATCTCACTTTTAACTCTGGTGATTCCATCTTGCCTTGTTTAGAAAATGGCTAGTTCTTCAAGTTCTAATCAAACGAGGATATATCAAGATTTAAAAAGCTTGATTTAGAAACATAAATCAGTGGAGAATCACCAAGAAGTTGAATAAATATCATAGGAGTTATGATGAAGAAGATAGATATCTCACTTTCAACTCAGATGATTTTAGCTAGCCTAGTTGGGACCAATGGCTAGTTACTTCAAGATTCTAATTAAACCAGGATAAATCAATATTGCAGAAGCTCGATTTGGAAACATAAATGAGTGCAAAATCACCACGAAGTTTAATAAATATCATAGGAGTTATGATCAAAAAGGTATCCCACTTTCAACTCATGTGATTCCACCTTATCCTAGTTGAACAAATGACAAGTTCTTTAAGATTTTAATCAAACAAGGATGAATCAAGATGTAAAAATATTGATTTGGAAATATTTATCAGTGTAGAGTCACGACGAGGTTGAATAAATCTCATAGGAGTTATGATGAAGAAGGTATCCCACTTTCAACTCATGTGACTCCAGCTTATCTTGTTTGGACAAATGGCAAGTTCTTCAATATTCTATCCAAACCAGGAGGAAACAAGATGTTAGAAGTTTGATTTGGAAACATAAATCAGTGGATAATCACCACGAAGTTGAATAAATCTCCTAGAAATTATGATAAGAAGGTATCCCACTTTCAACTCATGTTATTCTAGCTTACCATGTTTAGACAAATGGAAAGTTCTTCAAGATTCTAATCAAACAAGAATGAATCAAGATGTAAACAGATTTATATCGAAACATATCTCAGTGTAAAATTACCACAAAGTTAAATAAATCTTATAAGAGTTATGATGAAGAATGTATCCCACTTTTAACTCATGTAATGGAAAAATTTTCAAGATTTTAATCAAACCATAATCAATCAAGATTTAAGAAGCTTCATTTGGAAACATAAATGAGTGGAGAATCACCAGAAGTTTAATAAATATCATAGGAGTTATGATGAAGAAGATATCTCACTTTAAACTAATATGATTTCAGGTTCCCCAGTTTATACAAATGGCAATTTCTTCAAGATTCTAATAAAACCAGGATTAATCAAAACGTACCAAGCTTGATTCGGAAACCTAAAATCAGTTGAGAATCACTACAAAGTTGAATAAATATCATAGGATTTATGATGGAGAAGGTATCTCACTTTCAACTTAGTGGAGAATCACCACGAATTGAATAATCTCATTGGAGTTATGATGAAGAAGGTATCCCACTTTCAACTCATCTGATTTTGGTTACCCCTTGAAACAAATGGAAAGGTATTCAAGATTCTAATCAAACCAGGATGTATCAAGATGTAAGAAGCTCATTTGGAAACATAAAAAGTGGAGAATCCACCACGAAGTTGAATAAATATCATAGGAGTTATGACAAAGATGGTATCCCACTTCGATCTCTGGTGATTCCAGAATGTCTTGTTTGGACAAATGACAAGTTCCTCAAGATTCTAATCAAACCAGGATGAATCAAGATGTAAAAACTTGATTTAGAATAATAATTATGAGGAGTATCACGACAAAGTTGAATAAATGTCATAGGAATTATGATGAAGAAGGTATCTCACTTTCAACTCATATGATTCCAGCCTACCATGTTTGGAAAAATGCCATGTTCTTCGATATCTCTAATCATACCAAAAGGAATCAAGATGTATGAAGCTTGATTTGTAAACATAAACCAGTGGAGAATCACCACGAAGTTGAATAAACCTCATAGGAATTATGATAAAGTATGTATTCGAATTTCAACTCATGTGATTCCAGCTTATCATGTTATAAAATATGGCAAGTGTTTCAAAATTCTAAAAAAACAAGAAGGAATCAAGATATAAGAGTCATGATTTGGAAACATAGATCAATGTAGAATCACCACGAAGTTAATAAAATTTCATAGGAGTTATGATGAAGAACGTATCCTCCTTTCAACTCATGTTATTCTAACTTACCAGGTTTATACAAATGACAAGTTCTTCAAGATTGTAATCTAACCAGGATGAATCAACGTGTAAGAAGCTTCATTTTGAAACATAAATCAATGTAGAATCACCAAGAAATCGAACAAATCTCATAGAACTTATGATGAAAAAGGTTTCCCACTTTGAAAAAGGTTGAAAGATGGATACCTTCTTCAAGATTCTAACCAATATGGATGAATCATCACGTAAGAATCTTGATTTTTAAATTTAAACAAGTGGAAAATCAACACGAAATTCAATAAATATCATATCAGTTATTATGAAGAATATATACAGTTTTCAACTCATGTGATTCCAGCTAATCATATTTGGAAAAATGGCAATTTATTTAATATTCTAATCAAACCAAGATGTAAGAAGATTGATGGGGAAACATAAGTAAGTGGAGAATCGCCACGAAGTTGAATAAATCTCATTGGAGTTATGATGAAGAAGGCACTATCAACTAATGTGATTCTAGATTACCCCTTTTAGACAAATAGCAAGTTATTCAAAAATTTAATCAAAACAAGATGTATCAAGATGTAAGAAGCTCATTTGGAAACATAAAACAGTGGAGAATCCCCACAAAGTTGAATAAATCGCATAGGAGTTATGATGAAGAATGTATCCGACTTTTCAACTCTTGTGATTCCAGCTTACCATGTTTGGACAAATGACAATTCTTCAGAATTCCAACCAAAACAGGATGAATCAAAAAGTAAGAAGCTTGATTCAGAAACATAAATCATTTGAGAATCACTACAAATTTGAATAAATATCATAGGAATTATGATGAAGAAGGTATTCCACTTTCAACTTATGTGATTCTAGCTTACTGTATTTCAACAAATTACAAGTTCTTCAAGATTGTAATCAAACCAGGATTAATCAAGATGTAAGAAGCTTGATTAGGAAACATAAATCAATTGAGAATCACCAATAATTTGAATAAATCTCGTAGAAATTATGATGAAGAAGGTATTCCACTTTCAACTATGTGATACCATCTTACCATGTTTGAAAAAATGGAAAGTTCTTCAAGATTCTAATAAAAAGATATTGAATGAAGATGTAAACAACTTTATTTTGAAACATAAATAAGTGTTAAATCACCAGAAAGTTAAATAAATCTAATAGGAGTTATAATAAAAAGGGTATCCCACTTTTAAGTGATGTGATTTCACCTTACCCTATTTGGACAAATGGCAAGTTCTTCAAGATTCTAATCAAACCAGGATGAATCAAGATCTAAGTAGCTTGATTTAGAAACATAATTTAATGGATAATCACCACGACATTGAATAAATATCATAGGAGTTATGATGAAAAATGTATCTCACTTTCAACTCATGTGATTCCAGCTTACCTAATTTAAAAATGACAAGTTTTTCAAGATTCCAATAAAACCAGGATTAATCAAGACATAAGAAGTTTTATTCCGAAACATAATTCAGTTGATAATCACTACGAAGCTGAATAAATATCATAGGATTTGTGATGAAGAAGATATTACTTCCAACTCATGTGATTCTACCTTATCGTGTTTGGACAAATAACAAGTTCTTCAAAATTCTAATCAAACGAGGATTAATCAAGATGGAAGAAGCTTGATTTGTGAATATAAATCAGTGGAGAATCACCACGTAGTTGAATAAATATCATAATAGTTATGATGAAGAATGTATCCCACTTTCAACTTAGGTAATCTAGCTTGCCATGTTTTGACAAATGGCTAGTTCTTCAAGATTCTATTCAAACGAGGATAATATTGATTTCGAAACATAAATCAGTGTAGAATCACTATGAAGTTTGAGAAATCTCATAGGAGTTATTACTAAAAAGGTATCCTCCTTTCAACTCATGTGATTCCAACTTACCATATTTCTACAAATGATAAGTTCTTCAAGATTTTAATCAAACCAGGATGAATCAACCTGTAAGAAGCTTCATTTGGAAACATAAATTAATGTATAATCACCACGAAATCGAATAAATCTCATAGAAGTTATGTTGAACAAGGTTTCCTACTTTCAACTCATGTGATTCCAGCTGGCTCTGTTTGGACAAAATGACAATTTCTTCGAGATTCTAATCAAATAAGGATGAATCATGACCTAAGAAGCTTGATTTGGAAACTTAAATCAGTGGAGAATCAACACGAAATTGAATAAATTTCATAGGCGTTAAGATGAAGAAGGTATCCAGCTTTCAACTAATGTGATTACAGCTTACCATATTTGGACGAATGGCAAGTTATTTTAGATTCTAATCAAACCAGGATGTATCAAGATGTAAGAATCTTGTTTGGAAATATAAATCAGTGGAGAATCACCACGAAGTTTAATAAATCTCATTGGAGTTATGATGAAGATGGTATCCCAGTTTCAACTCATGTGATTCATATTACCTCTTTTAGACAAATGGCAAGTTATTCAGGATTCTAATCAAATTAGGATGTATCAAGATGTAAGAAGTCATTTGGAAACATACAACAATGGAGAATCCCCACAAATTTGAATAAATCTCATAGGAGTTATGATAAAGAAGGTATCCTACTTTTAACTCGTGTGATTCCACGTTACCCTGTTTGGACAAATGGCATGTTCTTCTACATTCTAAACAAACCAGGATGAATCAAGAACTAAGAAGCTTGATTTCAAAACATAAGTAAGTGTAGAGTCACCACAAAGTTGAATAAATATAAGGATCAAATGCTAGAATGGGACAAAAGGGGTCAAAAAAATCTGAAATGGATCTCCTCTATTTTTAATTAAAATTAAATTAATAATAAATTAAAATTAAGGAGAAAAGACCAAGCCCTAAAGACTTAAACATATTTATTAACTTATGCCATTACTATTTTGTCCAGATCTCACCCGGATCCAGACAAAAAATCCGACCCAACTTTAACCATAATCTTCTTCTTCTTCCTCCTTCTTCTCCGTTAATTTTCTTAACCCAAATCGATCAACCAATAATCATAATTAATCAATTATATCTTATCTAGAATCAAATTTTACCTTTTACATACGAGATTCAAGATAAAGGAAAACGCAGAGTATTACTAATACAACTAGTACAACTCAAATTAGTAAAACTAGTACAACTACAACAAGTATAACTAGTATAAATAGATTGAGTATTAACCATTATAACTGATACAAGTAAAACGTGTATAACTAGTACAACTTTGTAATTAATATGGTGATTTTTATTTTGTGTTTTTACCGTATGAAGATGATTGAAAAAGGGATGATGTAGAACAAATAAAACATGTTCTTCTAATCTTCCCCCACCTGCATGTATCAAATACATGAATAAGATATTTTTAATAATATTTGATTTGAATAATGATTTATTTGAAAGTTTTACTAGTTATACTAGTTGTACTATTTTCAGAAAAAATTCATCTTCAATTTTTTCTCTCGAGGAAAAAATGTAAGATACATAGCTAGAAAAGTAGTCAACCATGGTTCCAAAAAAAAACACGAATCACCTGAACAAGAAGAAGGAGCGTCAATGATGAGTAAGAAGTGACTCACTGTCGATGAACAAAAAGGAAGGACTCTACTGTGAACAAGAGAGATGCGACAACGAAGAAGAAGAAAGATGCCGTGAAGAAGAAGAGAGATGTGGCAAACAAGAGTGAAGTCATGACGAATAAGAGAAAACTCAACAGTGGTGTCCACTAGTTTTCGAGTTGTACTGGTTTGTACGTAGTTGTACTAGTTTTTTGAGTTGTACATGTTCTTACATAGTTGTATTAGTTTGTTAGTTGTACGGTTTTGTACATAGTTGTACTATTTTTTTGGGTTGTACCGGTTTGTACATAGTTGTACTTTGGTAGGAAATAAAAAAAACTAGTTGTACCACATAAAATTTCAACTTAACTTAGTTGTACCACTTCTTTATGTGTACATGTATTTGCCCCAATATAATGAAATCATCAATTTTGTTAAAATACATTGGATGTATGTTTTACAAAAATTATGTGGACAAAAAAGTTAACAAACCTTAAAGGTATAAGGTAGATCATGCAAAATTATGTGACTGTGTTATAATTTTCAATTTATTAAGAAAATCAAATAGTTAAAGAAAATCTCTTAGTACATACCAATTAGGATATTTGATTGTTTTCTAATATTAAATACCAAATTGGTTTTGTTAATTTCTGAAATGTTAAAGTTATACAAGTTGTACTAGTAATAGTCGTCTAATATATAATAAAAAATCATATCAAGTGTTTATATGTCTAGTTTTAGGGGGTTTCCAATATTTTCACATCATGGCTTTGTAAAAAATATGTTTTATGTTTGTTTATCATAATCATATGACAAATATCGTTAATAAACCTTAAAATATAAATTTTATAATCTAAATTAAGAGTGTAATGTAATAATTTAATAAAAATTTGAAAAACTTCAAAGAAAAAAGATGAAAGTTTTTCATCATATACCAATTAGAGTATTTATGTGTTTATTTCATGTGTAAATTATAACATTTATATACTAGTTATACAATTTTTTAACATGTTTAGTTGTACAAGTTATACTAGTTGTACCCAGTCAAATGAGATAATGAGATAAGTACGATTGTGTGGCTGTGAGTGGTTGAAATTAAAAAAAATAGAAATAAATAAAAAGAGAGAGAATGAGGCATGTGTGAAATTGTGTGGCCGAGATTAAAATATATATATGATGATCCAATGGCTCATGTTTTCTCTTTATTAAAGGAAAAATTGTCATTTTTGTGGTCTACATAGAATTTTTTAGGTTGTTCTAGACTTGTTTTGGACCAATTGTCCCATTTGAGATTAAAGTCCTAAATATAATAGGAGTTATAATCAGAATTATGATGAAGTACGTATTCGACTTTCAACTCATGTTATTCTAGCTTATCATGTTAGGAAAATGACATGTTCTTCAAGATTCTAATCAAACAAGAATGAATCAAGATGTAAGAATTATGATATGGAAACATAAATCAGTGTAGAAACACCACGAAATTGAATAAATCTCATAGAAGTTATGATGAAGAAGGTATCTGAATTTCAACTCATGTAATTCAAGATTACAATGTTTTGACAAATGGAAAGTTCTTCAAGATTCTAATCCAACGAGAATGAATCAAGAAGTAAACAGATTTATTTGGAAACATAAATCAGTGTAAAATCACAACGAAATTAAATAAATCTAATAGGAGTAATGATAAAGAAGGTATCCCACTTTTAACCCATGTGATTCTAGCTTACACTGCTTAGACAAATGACAAGTTTTTCAAGATTCTAATCAAACCAAGATGAATCTAGATCTAAGAAGCTTGATTTGAAAATATAAATAAGTGGAGAATCACCACGAAGTTGAATAAATATCATAGGAGTAATGATGAAGAAGAAATCTCAATTTCAACTCATATGATTCCAGCTTAGCTAGTTTAGAGAAATGGCAAGTTCTTCAAGATTCCAATAAAACCAGGACTAATGAAGACATAAGAAGCTTGATTCGTAAACATAAATCAGTTGAGAATCACTACGAACTTAACTAAATATAATAGTAGTTATGATGAAGAAGACATTCCACTTTCAAATCATGTTATTCTAGTTTACCGTGTTTGAGCAAATGATAAGTTCTTCAAGATTCTAATCAAACCTTGATGAATCAAGATGTAAGAATCTTGATTTGGAAACATAAATCAGTTGAGAATAACCAAGAAGTTGAATAAATATCATAGGAGTTAGGATGAAAAATGTATCCCACTTTCAACTCATGTCATTCCAACTTACCATGTTTAGACAAATGGTAAGTTATTTAAGATTCTAATCAAACAAGGATGAAGCAAGATGGAAGAAGCTTGATTTTTAAACCTAAATCAGTGGAGAATCACAACAAATTTGAATAAATATCATAGGAGTTATGACGAAGAAGGTATCCCACTTTCGACTTAGGTAATTCTAACTTGCCATGTTTTGACAAATGGCTTGTTCTTCAAGATTCTAATCAAACGAGGATAAGCTTGATTTGAAAACATAAATCAGTGTAGAATCACCACGAAGTTGAAGAAATCACATAGGGTTATGATGAAGAAGGTATTCATCCTTTCAACTCATGTGATTCAAACTTACCCTGTTTATACAAATGACAACTTCTTCAAGATTCTAATCAAACCAGGATGAATAACCATGAAAGAAGCATTTGGAAACATAACTAAATGTAAAATCACCACGAAATCGAATTAATCTCATAGAAGTTATGATGAACAAAGTTTCCCACTTTCAACTCATGTGATTCCAGCTTACCATGTTTGGACATATGACAATTTCTGTAAGATTCTAATCAAAGAAAGATGAATCATGACGTAATAATCTTGATTTCGAAACTTAAATCAGTGGAGAATTAACACGAAATTGAATAAATTTGTAACGACCCGATATTCTAAACCAAATTGGTTTGTTTTTCTTTTAATTAATTTAGAATAAACCCAATTCAATTTTCCTTTTCTTGGTTTAACTAAACCGTGCATGCAGTTATATAAATCGTATACATCTCCATCTCCACAAAACCTAGCCGCATACCTTCACGCCTCATGATCCATCATCTCCCTCCCACTCTCTCTGGCACATCTCATGTGTCACTTCTTCTCCATGTGTGCGTACGTCTATCAGAGAAGCCGAGAAAAGACGCAGCCACCGCTCACCTCCAAAAATCTGATCCACCGCTTGCACCGCGATGCCACCACCTCCTATGCCGTCGTCTTGGAGCCATCACACCATGTCAGAGAGACAGCGTCGCCGTCGATGGTCAAACACCTTATGTGTTGTTGTCTCGCATCAAACTTGAGAGATGTATTGACGTGAAGAGGAGACGCACAAAGACGGAGCCACCGTCTCACCACCGCGGCACCGATCGGATCCACACCGTTGTAAGCATTGATCCATTAGAGAAGCATGTTATGTCATCGGAGAACCATGCGTGATCACCCATACCTTCTACCTTAATCATCACGTGTTATTTAAGTCTTCACACCCTCATCATCACATATTAGACAAATGATATTATTTGTTACTTGTGGTGTAAGCGACCTAAATATCTAAAATCCTTATTGGTAAATGCGTAGGAATGGTGGCCTTTAGCTTTTGAAATTACTCTTTTCGAAGCGTAGACCCATTTTTGTTGGAAGAGGCATATTGGTTTCGACATTTTTTTTTATCTATCTCCGATATTGGCTAAGGTGAGGGCTATTCCCAAACTTCTCGTACACGGCTTAGGATTTTGAATAAACATAATTTATTTCTAATATGTTCCGTCTTCGTGAATTGAGTTTATTAGAGTCTGCTTGTTTAGTTATTAGGTTCTCTGTTAAACCGGATATAGGATGTTAGAGGGTTCAACTTTACTTGTTCTTTGATAATTGATATTAAAATATATATATATATCATGTATAAATATAAATATTTGTTGAGAATTGAGGTGAAATATTGTGGTCGACTACGGAGACGTACTTCCGTAGAGTGGTTTGTGACCAATATGTTTTGTGTGGAGATGTTGCGGCACAACATAGTCGACCTGCTGTTGCCAAGGCTGAGGTCGATAAATCGTCTACGGGCGTGTGTTACCGAGCACGTATTCGGCGTTGTTGTTTTTGGCCTGTTAGTGGGCAGCGGGTGTGTATCTCGCTAGGACCATTGTTTGTTCTTTGGGTACTTTAGGTACCGTGTTTGTTACGTGTTAGAATTAAATTATATTTATTCAGAATGTTATGACCGGGTCCATGGACTTCGGGTTTAGCTTCCCATACCTCACTGAGTGACTCCCCTGTTGCTCACCCCTCTTCTTCCCCCCTTTCAGGTGAGCATCACGAGTAGTCGGATATCTGGACGGTTTGGTGTCTTTGGGATCTTCGTATTTTATTTTGGTTTTATTCGACATTTCCATTTGTAATATTTCGGTTTTCTAAATTTAAAAATAATTTATCCTCTTTTATTTATTAAATGTTTCTATATTTTATTAGATATTTTTATAAATCGGTTTAATTCGATATTTTACATAAGTAACACGACGTTCTCGAGAGAGGAGGAGACGGGTGTTACAATTTGGTATCAGAGCGGGTTCCGTCCCGGCCCCGACCCGGGATGGCGATTTATGGGACTTGATTTTAATCGGTTGTACAGGATTTCTGAAATATTTATGGAGATCTGGGAATTTTTTTGAAAATAAAAATAAATAGCACATATCTGTTTGGTAGTATTCCTTTAAATTTCTTGGTATCTAGTTTTGCGAACTTCATACTGTTTAGCGCCATCAGAAATGACAGAGTTGAAAAAGCAGTTGAAGGAGCTATGAGATAAAGGTTTTATCAAATTGAGTACTTCGCCGTGGGGAACACAAATATTGTTTGTGAAGAAAAAAGATGGGAGTTTGAATCTTTATATCGACTACAGAGGCTTGAACAAGGTGACTATCAAGAATAAGTACACGCTTCTACGTATCGATGAGTTGTTGGATCAGTTGCAGGTAGCTTCATGGTTCTCCAAGATCGTTTTGGCATTAGGGTATCGCCAGATTGCTATAATTGATGAGGATCTGCGGGAGACAACTTTCCGTACACGTTATGGGCATTATGAGTTTGTGGTGATGCCATTTGGATTGACGAACGCACTTGTAGCGTTCATGAAACTTATGAATGATGTGTTTCGCGAACACTTGGATAAGTGTGTGATTGTCTTCATCTATGATATCATGATTCATTCTCGGAGCAGAGAGGAGCATGTCGAGCATGTGCAGATTGTGTTAGGTAAGCTTAGAGGGTGACGTGATTTCTGAGGCAGGAGTTGCAGTAGATCCAGAGGAAAATTATTGCGATATCAGAGTGGCTTACACCTAAGAGTGCTACTGAGATGCGCAGCTTGTTGGGATTGGCAGGATACTACAGAAAGTTCGTTAAGGGTTTGCCAGTATCGCAAAGCCGATGACACAATTAACAGGCAAAGACGTCAAGTTTGTTTGGACATTAGCTTGTTCGAGGAGTTTCACCGAGTTGAAGCGGCAGTTGACGGAAACACCAGTTTTGGTACTTCCTAGGCTCGGGATACCATATGAGGTTTATACGGACACATCATGTACTGGTCTGGGATGTGTATTGATGCAGGAAGGTCATGTCATTGCGTATGCATCACGCTAGTTGAGACCTCACGAGGCTAATTACCCTACTTACGACTTGGAGTTAGCAGCAGTTGTATTTGCGTTAAAAATTTGAAAGTCGTATTTGTATGGAGAAAAGGTGCAGATTTTCACAGACCACCAGAGTTTGAAGTATATTTTTACTCAGGCAGACCTGAATTTGAGACGTCGAAGGTGGATGGAATTGTTAGCAGACTACGACTTGGATATAACATATCATCCGGGTAAGGCCAATCAGGTGGCAGATGTCTTAAGCAGGCGAAGGAGCGATGTTTCAGGAACCAAGGAGGTCCAGGAGCTTAGTGGGATACTTTCTAGTCTCAGACTGTGTGCAGTTACTGTTGAGGGAGAGACAACTGGTCATGAGGCTTTAGAGCATGCAAATTTATTGTGGAGGATACGCAAAGCTCATGATTATGATGCGGCCTTGGGTAAGCAAATAGAGAGTGAGAGTATTGGATATCATACAGCTTTGAGCGGGATGTATATGTACCGGAATCGATTTTGTGTGCCAGACGAAAAGCTGTTAAGGAAAGAGATTTTATAGCAAGCACACCACTCACGTTTTTTATCCATCCGGGAAATACTAAGACGTATATGGATCTGAAGAGCTACTATCATTGGCCTGGTATGAAGAAAGATGTTGCTACATTCGTATCACAGTGCCAGACATGTCAGATGGTTAAGGCTGAACATCAGGTGCCTAGCGGGTTATTGCAAAACCTGCCATTACCAGAGTGGAAATGGGACATGGTGACCATGGATTTTGTGACTGGTCTACCGACGACCTTTGGAGGGAGGAATGTTGTTTGGATGATTGTGGATAGACTTACCAAATCATCTCATTTTCTTGCGATTAAGAAGACAGACACAGCTGATCAGTTAGCGCAGATTTATATCAGGGAGATCGTGAGGTTGCATGGAGTTCCTGTCAACATTGTATCCGATCGTGATGCAAAGTTCACATCGGCATTTTGGAGAGCCTTTCAGAAGGCGCTTGGGACAAAAGTCCACATGAGTACAACTTACCACCCACAGACTGATGGGCAGTCAGAGAGGACTATTCAGACTTTGGAGGATATGCTCAGGGCTTGCATTTTAGATTGGGAAGGAAGTTCGGGAAAATATCTACCTTTAGCAGAGTTTGCATACAATAATAGTTATCATTCGAGTATTGAGATGACACCATATGAGGCACTTTATGGTAGGCCTTGTCGTACGCCACTTTGTTGGACAGAAGTGGGTGAGCTATGAGGCATGGAACCAGCTATGGTTCAAGAGATGGTAGAGCAGGTTGAGATGCTCAAAATACGGCTTAAGCAAGGTCATGACCGTCATAAGAGTTATGCAGATAAGCGCCAAAAAGATTTGGAGCTTCAGGTGGGTGACTTAGTGTACCTGAATATGAGGATATTTCAGGAACAGATCTAAAACTCAGAAGATAAAGAAACTTAAACTGATATATATGGGACAGTACCCCATTGCGGCTTGGATTGAAGAAGTGGTTTATAGATTGCATTATCAGCGGAGTTGTAAAACTTTCAGGACGTGTTTCATATGTCAGTTCTAAGGAAATTCATGAGAACGCCAAAGCTCATTTTGCAACAGTCGTCAAGTGATCCTAGTAATAAAAAAAAGGTTTACGGACCTATCCAACCAGTTGAAATTATGAATCTGTAAGTAAAAGAGGTAGAAAGTATGTTGGCCACGTTTGTAAAAGTTGTTGGGAGAGAGATGAGAAGTGATTATCGAGAGCTTTTCCAGGATGTTATTGGGCAGTTAACTTAGGAATTGAATTTGGGGACGAATTCCTTATTAGTGGGGAAGAATTGTAATGACCCGATATTCTATACCAAATTGGTTTGTTTTTCTTTTAATTAATTTAGAATAAACCCAATTCAATTTTCCTTTTCTTGGTTTAACTAAACCGTGCATGCAGTTATATAAATCGTATACATCTCCATCTCCACAAAACCTAGCCGCATACCTTCACGCCTCATGATCCATCATCTCCCTCCCACTCTCTCTGGCACATCTCATGTGTCACTTCTTCTCCATGTGTGCGTACGTCTATCAGAGAAGCCGAGAAAAGACGCAGCCACCGCTCACCTCCAAAAATCTGATCCACCGCTTGCACCGCGATGCCACCACCTCCTATGCCGTCGTCTTGGAGCCATCACACCATGTCAGAGACACAGCGTCGCCGTCGGTGGTCAAACACCTTATGTGTTGTTGTCTCGCATCAAACTTGAGAGATGTATTGACGTGAAGAGGAGACGCACAAAGACGGAGCCACCGTCTCACCACCGCGGCACCGATCGGATCCACACCGTTGTAAGCATTGATCTATTAGAGAAGCATGTTATGTCATCGGAGAACCATGCGTGATCACCCATACCTTCTACCTTAATCATCACGTGTTATTTAAGTCTCCACACCCTCATCATCACATATTAGACAAATGATATTATTTGTTACTTGTGGTGTAAGCGACCTAAATATCTAAAATCCTTATTGGTAAATGCGTAGGAATGGTGGCCTTTAGCTTATGAAATTACTCTTTTGGAAACGTAGACCCATTTTTGTTGGAAGAGGCATATTGGTTTCGACATTTTTTTTTATCTATCTCCGATATTGGCTAAGGTGAGGGCTATTCCCAAACTTCTCGTACACGGCTTAGGATTTTGAATAAACATAATTTATTTCTAATATGTTCCGTCTTCGTGAATTGAGTCTATTAGAGTCTGCTTGTTTAGTTATTAGGTTCTCTGTTAAACCGGATATAGGATGTTAGAGGGTTCAACTTTACTTGTTCTTTGATAATTGATATTAAATATATATATATATATATATATATATATATATATATATCATGTATAAATATAAATATTTGTTGAGAATTGAGGTGAAATATTGTGGTTGACTACGGAGACGTACTTCCGTAGAGTGGTTTGTGACCAATATGTTTTGTGTGGAGATGTTGCGGCACAACATAGTCGACCTGTTGTTGCCAAGGCTGAGGTCGATAAATCGTCTACGGGCGTGTGTTACCGAGCACGTATTCGGCGTTGTTGTTTTTGGCCTGTTAGTGGGCAGCGGGTGTGTATCTCGCTAGGACCATTGTTTGTTCTTTGGGTACTTTAGGTACCGTGTTTGTTACGTGTTAGAATTAAATTATATTTATTCAGAATGTTATGACCGGGTCCATGGACTTCGGGTTTAGCTTCTCATACCTCACTGAGTGACTCCCCTGTTGCTCACCCCTCTTCTTCCCCCCTTTTAGGTGAGCATCACGAGTAGTCGGATATCTGGACGGTTTGGTGTCTTTGGGATCTTCGTATTTTATTTTGGTTTTATTTGACATTTCCATTTGTAATATTTCGGTTTTCTAAATTTGAAAATAATTTATCCGCTTTTATTTTATTAAATGTTTCTATATTTTATTAGATATTTTTATAAATCGGTTTAATTCGATATTTTACATAAGTAACACGCCGTTCTCGAGAGAGGAGGAGACGGGTGTTACAAAATTTCACACGAGTTATGATGAAGAAGGTATCAAGCTTTCAACTCATGTGATTCCTGCTAACTCTATATGGACAAATGACAAGTTATATAAGATTCTACTCAAGCCAATATGTAAGAATCATGATATGGAAACGTAAATAAGTGGAGAATCACCAAGAAGTTGAATAAATCCCATTGGGGTTTTAATGAAGAAGGTATCTCACTTTCAACTTATGTGATTCGAGCTTATTCCTTTTAGACAAATGGCAAATTATTCAAGTTTCTAATCAAACCATGATGTATTAATATGTAAGAAGCTCATTTGGAAACATAAAACAGTGGAGAATCTCCACGAAGTTGAATAAATATCATAGGAGATATGACGAAGAAAGTATACAGCTTTCAACTCATGTGATTCTAACCAACTATATTTGGACAACTAGCAAGTTATATAAGATTCTAATCAATCCAAGATGTAAGAAGCTTGTTTAGAAACAAAAATAAGTGGAGAATCACCACAAAGTTCAATATATCTCATTGGAGTTATGATGAAGAAGGTGTCTCACTTTCAACTCATGTAATTCAAGCTTACCCCTTTTAGAAAAATGGCAAGTTATTCAAGTTTCTAATCAAACCAGGATGTATCAAGATATAACAAGCTCATTTGGAAACATAAAACAGTGGAGAATCTCCACGAATTTGAAAAAATATCATAGGACTTATGATGAAGAATGTATCTCACTTTCAACTCATGTGATTCCATCTTAACTTGTTTGGACAAATGGCAAGTTCTTCAAGATTCCAATCAAATCAGGATGAATCAAGATGTAAGAAGATTAATTCGGAAACATAAATCGGTTGAGAATCACTACGAAGGTGAATAAATATCACCACGAAATTGAATAAATATAATTGGAGTTATGATGAAAAAGGAAACTCACTTTCAACTCATGTGATTCCAGCTTACCCAGTTTAGACAAATGACAAGTTCTTCAAGATTCCAATAAAACCAGGACTAATCAAGACATAAGAAGACTTATTCGGAAAGATAAATCAATTGAGAATCACTACGAACTTGACTAAATATCATAGTAGTTATGATGAAGAAGATATTCCATTTTCAACTCATATGATTCCAGCTTACCGTGTTTGAACAAATGATAAGTTCTTTAAGATTATAATTAAACCAGGATGCATCAAGATGTAAGAAGATTGATTCGGATACAAAAATCAGTTGAGAATCACCAAGAAGTTGAATAAATATCATAGGGGTTTTGATGAAGAAGGTCTTCCACTTTCAACTCATGTGATTCCAGCTTACCCTATTTGGACAAATGGCAAGTTCTTCAAGATTCTAATCAAACGAGGATGAATCAAGATTTAAGAAGCTTAATTATAAACATAAATCAGTGGAGAATCACCACGAATTTGAATAAATATCATAGGAGTTATGATGAAGAAAGTATCCCACTTTTAACTTAGGTAATTCTAGGTTGCCCTGTTTTTTAAAAATGGATAGTTCTTCGAGATTCTAATCAAACGAGGATAAACTTGATTTGAAAACATAAATCAGTGTAGAATCACAACGAAGTTGAAAAAATATCATAGGAGTTATGATGAAGAAGGTATCCTCCTTTCAACTCATGTGATTCAACTTACCTTGCTAATACAATGACAAGTTCTTATAGATCTGGTCAAACCATGATTAATCAACGTGAAAGAAGCTTCATTTGGAAACATAAATAAATGTAAAATCACCACGAAATCAAATTAATCTTATAGAAGTTATGATGAAGAAGGTTTCCCATTTTCAATTCATGTGATCCCAGCTTACCGTGTTTGGCAAAATGACAATTTCTTCAAGATTCTGATCAAATAAAGATGAATCATGACGTAAGAAGATTGACTAGGAAACTTAAATCAGTGGAGAATCAACACGAAATTAAATAAATCTCATAGGAGTTATGATGAAAAAGGTATTCATCTTTCAACTCATGTGGTTCCAGCTAACCATATTTGGATTAATTGCAAGTTATATAAGATTCTAATCAAGCCAAGATGTAAGAAGCTTGACTAGGAAACATAAATAAGTGGAGAATCATCACGAAATTAAATAAATTTCATTGATGTTATGATGAAGAAGGTATCTCACTTTCAACTCATGTGATTTTAGCTTACCCCTTTAAATTAAATTACAAGTTATTCAAGATTCTAATCAAACTAGGATGTATCAAAGTGTAAGAAGCTCATTTGGAAACATAAAACGGTGGAGAATCTCCCCGAAGTTGAATAAATATCATAGGAGTTATGTTTAAGAAGGTATCCCACTTTCAACTAATCTAATTCCAGCTTACTCTGTTTGGACAAATGACAAGTTCTTCAAGATTCCAATCAAAACAGGATGAATCAAGATGTTAAAATTTTGATTCAGAAACATAAATCAGTTGAGAATCACTACAAAGTTGAATGAATATCATAGGAATTGTGATGAAGAAGGTATTCCACTTTCAACTCATTTGATTCCAGCTTACCGTGTTTTGACAAATGACTAGTTCTTCACGATTATAATCAAACCAGGATGAATCAAGATGTGTGAAGATTGATTCAAAAAATAATTCAGTTGAAAATAACCACGAAGTTTAATAATTATCAGTGGAGTAATGATGAAGAAGGTATTTATTTTTGAACTCGTGTGATTCCAGCATACCATGTTTCGACAAATGGCAAGTTCTTCAAAATTCAATCAAACGAGGATGAATCAAAATGAAAGCAGCTTGATTTTTAAACATAAATCAGTGGAGAATTACCACGAAGTTCAATAAATATCATAGGAGTTATATTGAAGATGGTATCCCACTTTCATCTCAGGTGATTCGAGATTATCATGTTTGGGCAAATTACAAGTTCTTCATGATCCTAATCAAATTTGGATGAAACAAGATGTAAAAAACTTGATTTGAAAAAATAAATCAGTGTAGAATCACTACAATGTTGAATAAATAGAAAGTCAGAGTCGGACACAGTTTATGCGTGAACCATCAATTGACGTCACAAACTGTGCGTCGATCGACATCCAAGTCGACAGCGAGATTAATGAAGACTTGAAAAAGTACAAGTTTTACCCAGAAGTTCCATCATTTGCAAGACAAGTCCCTAGCCGAAATTTAGACTATTTATTAGGTTTTTCTATCTTAGTTTTAAGATAAGCCTATAGGACCTAAGAGAAAGTTGTCTTCTAAGTTACACAAAAGTTTTAGAGTTCACTACAGGAACTAAGGTTTTTTATAGCACCGCTAAAGCGCTATCACACGTTACCATAGCATTGTAGAAAGCACTCCAATATCGCCCGCGATAATAGGTCTCGTACATTGCATAGCGGTTTTTCTATGTGCTATTGATATTTAATTATTAATAGCAATTCGTGTAATGCAATTGTAATTTTTTATTATAGTGTCGCGAAAATGATATTATAACTTTTTAACTATAGCTTTTGCTTAATTTTCTATAGCAATTTATAATTACTATTGTCGTCTTCTATCAATAGCAATCTTTGAATATTTCATTGCATTTTTTATATGTAATTGTTTCATTTTGTTTATAACAAGTTTTATTTAATATTTTGATTTTTAAAATAATACATAATAAAAAATGTCAAATAAAATTTTATTATAATTAAATTTCAAAGAAAATCAAAATATTCTAAAAAAAAATATACTCAATTCTCACAAATTTTTCATGCAAACAAAATCAATCAGCAACTATAATTCCATCACAATCATCCCTAATACAAAAACTTTCATCATTAGACAATTGCGCTGCATCATCAAATTCCTGTGCAGTTATTGGTGCTCCGACGACGTCCTCCTCTGTCTCGAGTTCATGATATCCTCTCGGTGGTGCTCTCATAACAACATACCAAGGCGATTCTTCATCTTCTATAGAGTAAACTACCTGCTTTGCTTGTGATGTTAGAATGAGCAAGTTTTGCTGAAGCAACTTGGAGAAGATGCATAATCCTGCTGCGTGATAGAATCTCCCATGGGGCCTCGAGAATCTGTAGAGAGAAAAACACAGATTAAACATCAGCAAAATCTCCAACTTCAAATCACAATCTCAGTTCAACTTCAATCGGAAAAATTAATAATTGAATTAAAATGAAAGAGACAACCTTTTTGCAGAACCAAACACTAAACAGAGGTTCCTAAAGACAGCGATCAAGTTCATAGTAAAGAAACTAACTTTATCTTCCAACAACCTGAATAATCAAGTTCTTAGGATGAATACACAGAAACCCCATCATTTACTATCGAGTTTGACACAAACCAGAAAAAAAAATCAAGGAAAGAACAAAACACAGAGAGAATGATAACGCTGCTACAGAGTCAGTAGATATAAGCAAAACTCTGAGAAGAAGAAAGTCTCAGTTTTTACTCTCACAATACCTTCAAAGGATGCTCTTCGCATTCCAGTAAGAGACTGCAACATACGTGTGAGTCTAGACGGAGGCGAGTTCGAGACATCTCTTCTGCACAACACCAGCTCTTCCTCACGAGTCACGACCACCACCTTTACAAGGAGCAAAAAATTAAAGAAACAAACTTTAACTTCAAATCAAACCATATAAAGGAAAAAACTTTACTGTAACAAGAACCCAAAAAGCACAGAGATAATGAGAGGCATAGCTTGAGAGACAGAGAAGTGATCAGTGGTGGTTATGATGAGCGTGACGGTGGTGGTGGCGACTCCGGTGAAGACGGACGGATCTGAGAAGCGATGGTGGTGGTGACGAGCTTCGCAGTTTCATCGAGGGTTGAAAGAGACTGATTAGACTGAACCAGAGGGAGCTGGCCGATCGATTGCGTTGTTGGTTTGATTGGAACCTTTTGGCTTGTATGGCGGAGGAAGAGGAAGACTAGGAGCCGAGGTTTGCTATGAAAATAATTGAAAAAGAGGGAGACAAATCTCAAGCGTTGATTGAGTATTATCTAACGGTCAAGAAGGTGATCTGAGTCCAACCAATAGAAAACAAATATGAAGATAGATAGGAGATTGATTTTGGATCTTTGATTGAAAAATCAATCAATGGCTCAGAAAAAAAGTAAATATTATCTTCTTTTTTCTTTATAATTGTTGTAAAATTATTTAATCTTTAAAAAATTTGATATCATAATTTAAAACTTTTAATCTGTATTTTATCTGTATTTTTTATTTAAATTTTAAAATTGTGTGATTGACTAAAATATTAAGAATTTAGATTTAATGTTTTATGATATAGATCATTATGAAGTATGTGGTTAGGAGTTTAGGGATTGAAGTTATATTATGAATATACTAATTTATTTAAATTTTATAGTTTGCTTAGTTTCATCATTTAGTATAAAATAAGTGTTATAAATTTAAAATGTTATGATTTAATACTTCTTGTATAGAGTTTGGAATGATTTAGGGTTTGTAGTTATAAGTATGGTTAGGGGTATATAGGTTTTGTATTATAATGTTTAAATTTGAATATTTATGTATTTGAGTGTTTGGATTAAAATGTTTAAAGTAGAAGATTTATGAATAAAATGAAATTCAAGATATAGGGTTTGAGATATGTAGTTAAGGTTTAGGGTATGTTTAGGGTTTAGAACTTAAGGTAATTTTTTTTTCTAATTTATTATTAGTGTTGGATTTTATTTTTATCATATTAAAGTAAAAAAGTTATTTATTTATTTATTTATTAGTGCTTTTAAAATCATTAATAAATATAATTCACTCTAATTAAACACAAGTAAATAATTAATAAATATAATTTGGTTGTGATACAGAGATTTGATAAACATAATCTTTATTTTATTATGAAATCTCTAATATATTGAACAATTATAAACGAATGTTCTTTACAAATAAATTTTTTAAAAATTTTATTGTTCGAGGTTTAGAATTTAGATTTATGATTAGATTTTGGATGTGGTTTGAAGTTAAATTTTGAGTTTATGGTTTAAAATTTGATATAAGGTTTAGAATTAAGTTTTGGAGTTTAGGATATACACCTCTAAAATATTATATATAAAATCTTTTTTTATCAAAACTGAAATTATCATTTTTATCCTTTTAGGGTATGTTTAGGGTTTAGATTTTTTTTGAGAAAAATATTATTTTTGTTTAGGGTATGTTTAGGGTTTAGATTTTGAGGTAAAAAATACTATTTTTTTTTCTAATTTGTTATTAGTACTAGATTTTCTTTTTATCATATAATATTCCCATACATTATCATAACCATCTCTGCAAGTTTCTAAATAGGTACAAAATATATTGAATTTTTAGCTATAAAGACAAGAACTTTTCTGTATTAAGAATCAAAATGATCAATCTCCGAATCATCCTTTCTTCTTGTTCTTGTCTGGACCCATTACCAGTGACTCACCTAAACGATCCCAGAACATTGACACAAGTCTCTAGAGATAACGCAGCAGGCCACTCGGTAACAAACATAATCACCTTGGAAGCTCTAGATGCCATATCTATGTGCTGCATCACGTAACCTCTTCTCCATTCCTAAAAACATGTTTAGAACAGAATAAACATTAATAAACCTTAGAACTACTCAAATCAAACTTCAAAAGTAGAAATAAAAACTCTAAAACTACTTGAATATGAAAGAAACAAGAATATATGGAGATGTGTAACTCCCTCTACATGAGAAGTTTCATAATCGGTTAGTGCATCAGGAAACAAAGTATTGTAGCTCCAATCAAAAGTGGACAACAAGGGCCATCTTTCTTGAAACAGAGGTTACCATAAGATATCAGAACCACATAGCTCTCTCTGCTGCTTCCACAGGTGCTCTGTTTATTTTCTGTAACTCGTGAGATAACATTGATCTTGCTTCGAGTAACACAAGAATCACATCAGCTAAACTTTACATCCCATGAAACCTGAGATGCTACTAGTTACTTAAGGAGTGGAGAGAAGCAAGGCACCGTGTTGACTGAGTTTAGATCCCATCGATCAGATCCTCGTCCTCGTCCTCCTCCGCCGCATGATCTGGACTCTGATGATTTCTCTCCGCTGGATATCCGGGATGGAGACGGTTGCGAGAGGAACGAAGCTACACCCCAGAATTGGCTTCTCAAGGTCTTGGTAAGCTCCGAGATGTCTTCCTTAACTCCTCGAGGAGACTGTGACTCCGACACCGATTGATTCTGAGCGGACTCATCATCACCAGGCCGTGGCTTCTCGACATCGTCGTCGTCCTCATCGAGCTTGAGTGAGTTCGCGATGGATCTAGATAACCAAGCCATATCTGAATCTCTTCAATATCTCTCTCACACACAAGTTGCGATCGTGATCTTTTTACAACAGCTCGTTGATGAAAGAGGTTCATCTCGGTGATGAACGAGGGGCTTCCTTTGCCGGTGAGGTTTAAAGGAAGAGGCTGTACGGGTCGTTGGAAACAGCCGGAGGAATTCACCGGAGATTGGATGTGTACGACACGGTAGGAGCTGTCGATGCTGTTTCGAAGAGGAATGGAGCTAGGAGCGTAGAGAAAGCTAGAAAGGAGATGCTACAGATCTGAGAAGTGTTGAGAAGCATTTTGGTCCATTAGATCATTTGTAATCAATGGTTAATATTAATCATTAGGGTTATCCATATGATTTTTTTCTTTACCAAATGAAATTTAAGAAATAAGAAACAGAAAAATAAAGAAAATAATTATAACTCTTCATTGTTTATTTGTTATATCGAATTTTAGAAATTTTAAATGTTATGGATATATATAGATTTTTGAGACAAATTGTTTAAGTTTTAAGTTTAATATGTTATTGAACTTGTTTTTTTTTTAATATTGAATTTGAACTTAACCTTAAGATTTGAATCACAATAAGAAAATATATAAGTTTAGGGCTGAAATTAAAATAAAAAAATATTTAAGTTTTAGGGATGGTTGAGAAATAAAATAGAGTAAGAGGGACACTAAAATGAGGGTAAGCGGGAAAATTAATTATTTTCCCTCCTTAGTTATGCATAACGTTTCAAAATCGATAATGCTATGTATACTACATTTCTAGTAATTGTGTGAAGAATTGAAATTGGACCAACCAAACATAGCGTTTGCATTTTAAAAAACGCTATCTAAATTTAAGGGGTATGTCAACCATAGCGCCAAAGCAAAAAACGCTATCATCTACTGCTATCAAAACCCATATTTCATGTAGTGGTTGAGAGTTGGAACACCTTGCTACATCTATTGGAGAGAGAGATCCGATCATCATTGCAAAGAAGATCTTGAACTCCTTATCTCTTTATTCAGTTTTTTTTCAATGCAGTTTATTAAGACTTTAATCATATTCAGAATTTAATTCATTATTAGATTTATGGTTATTCAATGGTAATAATGTATTGCTGATTTTATAGAATTGTTTGGTGCAATCCTAGAGACTCTGTGGATTCGATCCCTAAGTACGACAATAAATCTCTTGTTTGAGAGAGTAAAAGTGGGAAATAGGATTAATTTGACAGTGAAATAAAACCCCACATCAAATTTTGAGCCGTTGTCGGAGACTATTTCTTATTTCCATTAGATTTTGTTTAGAATATTGTCTAGATTTTCCTTTACTGTCTGCTCATTTATTCTTTCCCTAAACCTCATGATGCAAGTACTTAAATGAGAGAATATGTATTCAGGACAACAAGAATCGATCAACGGAACTCATCCAGAATCGATCGACGTAGGTCCACTACTGTCGGGTGACACACTTTCATTGCCATCGATCGATACTGATCATCTGGAAGCAGGTAAGTACGCCTTTACTGATTCTGATAATAAGAAAGTAGTCTTGATAGAACTAAGGAACAATAAAAGCAACTAAGCAAGCTAACTTATTAATTATCAGGGGGCTGCAATCCCCGATCAAATCACTAAATCTCCAAAAAGTGAGATAAAGCATAAATTGCCAATGCTCGTATACCTAAACCCCAGCAAGACCTATTCCAATAGGTCCGGAATTCGATTATATGATAACCATACAGGAAGCTCTGAGCTTGATACCGACTTCCTAATTATGCGCGCAAAAATCAGTTTAGTGGTTTTCCTAATGAACACCCGAACGATCACATCGAATGCTAGAAGACATGGTGAACGACGATTTCAATCGCTGCAAACTTTTTCCTTTTTCCTTTTTCCCTAGAAGGTGACGCCAGGAGGTGGTTGAACCAGCTACGACCAGGATCCCTGACTTGTTGGGAAGATATTAGAAGCGCTGTCATCAATCACATCTTTGACGAGGAGAGATACTGTGAAGCAAGGAGAGAAATATCCATATTCATTAAAGGTAGCCACGAATCTTTTAAAAACGCCTTGACTGGGTTCAAGAGCTACCAGCTTTCGTGCCCGCACCATGGTTTCTCAGAACCCCAACTCATCAACACTTTCTATAGAGGACTAAATCTAGACTATCAAACCATCTTTGATACAGCCAGTGAGGGGAACTTCGGCACCCGAAGCTCTGCAAGTGCTAAAAATATGATAGAAAACATAGCTTTAGGTAGAACTTTTGAAAAGAGAGACACCGAAAAGAAGGAACCACCAATGTTCGGAGAGGAGAAGCACTCAATCCGAGTTAGAAAAATCTGGCAGCAGTTGCGACCCTTCTGGATGGACACAGCTTGTCTCAACATATGGTGAGGACGATGCCGTTTCTTTCGAATTCGAAAAACAAGTTGAGTTCTCTGATGTGATAAACCTAAACGACCGACGATTTAGGGAAAGCGCTGCCAATTTCACAAGCAACTATGACACCAATGTGAATAGACACGAATGTAGTTCAATTCAAAAATGAATCAAGCCTTCACAGGGAACCGTAGAATAGCCGCCGACCTCAATGAGAAGTTGGATCTGATATACTCAGAGATGAAATAAAAATAATTCAAAACTCTGAGCGAACACATTAAGAGGATCGACAATCAAGTGGCTAGCAACACTATGTCCATCAGGAGAGAGGACAGATTCTTACCTAGTAAAAGAGACGATAACCCCAAGATCCATTGCAATGTCGTAACTTTACGAAGCGGTAGACAATTCACCCCTGGCGTTAAAGAGAGTATCACCATCGATGAATTCGAGAAAATTGCGACAGATGAAAAGAATTCGCACCCCATCCCAATCGAGATTAACGTGCAAGATCCCAAAATCCCTCCCGAAACTGAAGGATTAGACAAAACTGACGACCTTAAGAATTTATTTACCAAAATTAAGGGAAGGAACACAGACGTAGGAGACATCGATCGACACTCCTTACTGAGAATCGAACGACATTTCGAACCTATAATCGATTGACGCTCTGAAGCAAGAATCAATTGACACTTTGACACAGAACCAGCCAACCGGTTAGGAGAAAGCTCTACCAATCGACCCCCCCCCCCCCTCCCCCCCCCCCCCCCAACCCCTCCTCCCCTTTCCTCCAAAAATTCTAAGAAGAAGAAGAAGCAGCTAGAAAAAGCAATAAGCAAGAAAGCGTTTGACAAAGTAAGCATTGAAATTCTGCTAAGCGATACCATTCACATTTCGTCTTCCATTAAGTAGTACGTGAAAGATGCGGCATCGCGAGGATTCCATGAATCAGAACAATGCGTGATGATGGTATCCAAAGTTAAACTCCCTGATCCTGATAGTTTGTTCTGGACTGCACTATTAGCGATGAGAGTTTTCAAAGATCCCTATGCGATTTAGGCTCTAGTGTAAACCTGATGCCTTATTCCGTTGCAGTCACCCTCGGGCTAACACAGTTTTAAGCTACCAGGGTCACTCTCGTTTTAGATGATAGATCCACTAGAATTCCGGAAGGTGTACTTGAGGACGTGCCCATACGCATTCATAACTGCGATATACCTGCAGATTTCACAGTGCTTAAATATGAGCGAGAACCCTGATTATCATAGGAAGACCTTTCTTGGCCACTGTCGGGGCGATCCTTGATGTCACAGAAGGACGTATATGCCTCAACATCGGGGAGATACCGATGGTCTTTGACATGGAAAAAATAATAAAACAACCTTTGATGGACGGTCAAACCTACCATATCGATTACCTTTCCGACCTAGAATAAGAATCATTCATAGATATGTGCTCGAACGATCCTCTAGAGAGAGCAATCACATCTCCTGAAGGCGACATCTTTGCATTAGAAGATCACACTGAAGATTATACAAGGTTAATGGATGCCACATAAGAAATTTTTAATGTCAATCGTGAAGAACTCGATCTATCGATACCCGTCGATCGACAACGTACTGTGACCGACGACTGGGGCAAGGCAAACACACCTAAAATCAAGCTTAAACCACTTCCATCCGGTCTTAAATATGCTTTTATTTACGAAAACTCCTATCATGTCATCTTAAATGCAAACTTGAGTAGCGGAGAGAAACCACTGTTCTGAATAAACTTGGGAAGTACCGCAAGGCTCTCGGATATTCGTTAGGTTACATCCTAGGAATCTCTCCCGATTTATGCATGCATAGGATACACCTTGATGATGAATCCAAATCATCCATCGAGCATCACAGGAGATTGAACCCAAACCTAAAGGAAGTAGTTAAAAAAGGAAATCATGAAACCTCTAAAAGCAGACGTTGTTTATCTGATCTCAGACAGCAACTAGGTCAGTCCGATTCATGTTTTCCCAAGGAAAGGAGGAATTACAGTAGTAAAGAATGCCAAAGATGAATTGATCCCTTCTAGAACTGTCACCGGACACAGAATGTGTATCAATTACATGAAGTTGAATGCTGCCACACGAAAAGATCATTTCCATTTACCCTTTATGGATCAGATGTTTGAAAGGCTTGCAAGACACGAAGACTACTGTTTTCTTGACGGGTATTCAAGATTCTTCTATATTACCATACATCCAGACGATCAAGAAAAGACCACCTTTACTTGTCCCTATGGAACGTTCGCAAATAGCAGGATGCCATTCAGACTCTGTAACGCCCCTGTGACTTTTCAAAGATGCATGATGTCGATATTCACCGATATGATCGAGGACTCCATGGAGATTTTCATGGATGACTTCTCAGTATATGGTCCAAACTTCAAAACATGTCTCGATAACCTTTGTAAGGTACTAGCTAGATGTGAAGAGAAAAATCTGGTTTTGAAGTGGGAAAAATGACATTTTATGGTTAATAGCATAATTGTCTTGGGACACATGTCTCAACAGCCGGAATTGAGGTAGACAAGGAAAAGAGTGAAGTAATGACTGGACTGCCACCACCCACTAATATAAGGACGTTAGAAGTTTTCTAGGAGATTTTGGATTCTATAGGCGATTCATAAAAGATTTTAGCAAAATTGCTAGACCCCTTACTGCACTCTTGTGCAAAGAGGTGAAATTCGTTTTTACACCTGAATGTCTCGATGCCTTTAAAGAAATCAAATCAGCACTCGTATCCGCCCCTATTGTCCAAGCCCCAGACTGGGATCTACCATTCAAAATTATGTGCGAAGCCAACGATTTCGCTGTAGGCGCAGTACTTGGGCAAAAGAAAAACAAAATGTTTCATATTATATACTACGCCAGTAGAACTCTAGATGATTCGCAACGCCATTATGTGACAACAGAAAGAGAGTTATTGGCTGTGGTATTCGCCTTCGAGAAATTCGGATCCTATATAGTCGGTTCAAAAGTAGTTGTTTACACCGACCACTCGGCATTGAAATACTTAATGAACAAAAAGGTCGCTAAGCCGAAACTTTTACGATGGATTCTACTCCTCCAAGAATTTGATATACAAGTAAAGGAAAAGAAAGGAGTGGAAAACGGAGTCGCAGATCACTTATCACGAATAAGAATAGATGATGACATCCCTATAGATTATTTCTTACCCACATAAAATGTCTACTTAACATAATCGACTTTTGTTGGTAGAGTCAGTTAAGCACATGAAGTGGAATCGATCGATAACATGCTAAGCCCATCGAACTATTATAGTCGTAAAGCATCAATCGATTTTGTCCATACACCGTCGACCGACGATACATTTTAGAAGGACGATGAAATAATCATTCCAATAGATATCAATGTCAGTTGTAATCCTTCGATCCCAAATAATGACTCTCCCGGAGGTTGAAGTTTAAGTCGGGGGGTGTATGCACTGAACACCACTGATAGACTTTGGTATGAAGATATAGTAAA
The DNA here is from genome assembly GCA_905132885.1 of Moricandia moricandioides. Lineage (NCBI taxonomy): Eukaryota > Viridiplantae > Streptophyta > Magnoliopsida > Brassicales > Brassicaceae > Moricandia > Moricandia moricandioides. The sequence continues at coordinate 100,959 of CAJHQQ010000827.1, read as the reverse complement.
CTATCTTGCGGCCGAAGTAGAACCCAAACTCTTCAAAGGATATCATAATAAGAAAATTTTGAGAGAAATCCGGAGATATCACTGGGACGAAACCTATCTTTATAAATAATATCTGACGGTATATACAGACGATGTGTTACTGAAAGCGAAACACTAGAAATTTTGTATCATTTTTCATTCATCCGATTACGCCGGACATTTCGTTAGTTTTAAGACAGTGTCAAAAATTTTACAAGCAGACTTTTGGTGGCCAACTATGTTTCGAGATGCTCAAGCCTACGTACCAAAATGCGACCCTTGCCAAAGAAGAGGAAAACACAGCAAGAGAAACAAAATGGAACAAAATTTCATACTTGAAGTTGAAGTGTTTGATTTCTGGGACATTGATTTCATGGGCCCTTTTCCTTCTTCGCATGGAAATAAATAAATACTGGTCGCTGTATACTATGTTTCTAATTGGGTAGAAGCGATGGCAACTCCGAAAACGATGATGCCGTAGTCCTTAAACTCTTTAAGAGTATTATCTTTCCCAAATTTGGAGTTCCGTGAATCGTAATAAGCGATGGAGGTACCCACTTCATTAATAAAGTGTTTGAAAAACTACTCAAGAAACATGGAGTTCACCATTGTGTAGATACACCTTATCATCCTCAGATCAGCGGACAAGTAGAAGTATCCAACCGTCACATCAAAGAAATCATCAAAAAAAAAAGTAGGGTCAACCCGTAAAGATTGGTCTTTGAAGTTAGATGATGCACTTTGGACATACTGAACAACGTTTAAAATACCATTATGAACTACCCCATTTCACCTAATCTATAGAAAAGCATACCATCTCCCTGTAGAACTAGAGCATAAAGCAGAATGGGCCATATAAAAAAAAAAACTTTGATGATAAATCCGCAGAAAAAAATAGATTAATTTAGCTAAATGAGCTAGATGAAATTAGGTACCGCGCCTACGAGAACTCGAAATTGTACAAGGAGAGAACAAAAGCCTATCAAGACAAGAAAATTATTTCACGGCATTTCGAACTGAATGATCAGGTACTCATGTACAACTCTCGGTTGACTTTGTTTCCCGGAAAACTACATTCTCGTTGGTCCGGACCCTTCACCATTAAAGAAGTTACACCTTACAGGACAATTGTTCTATTTAATCGTAAGGGAGAGGATTTCATGGTGAATCGGCTGAGAGTGAAACATTACTGGGCTGAAGCTGAAATTCCGCACACTCAGACCATGAGTGTAGAGGTGCCTGACCCCGAATGATAAACCCATTTTTTTGTCAAGCTAACGACTTTAAACAAGGGCTGAGTGGGAGGGGAACCCACTAATTTAATATTAATATACATAAAAGAAGAATATATATCTATATATATTGATAATAATATATATACATATGTATAATAAAAATAATTAATTAATTAACAACAAATACATAATAATTATTTATCAATTATTTATGCATTTACGAATTTTTTAAGTGTAAAAGGAGTCACAAACCAGACCATCGATCGACGCCCCTATAGGACCGTCGATCGACGGTCGAGTGTCGAGTAGGTTAACTCGACACGACTCCAATTCATAAATCACTTTTCTCCAAACCGCCAAAAACACCTACAAGTAAACACTCGATTTCTCTCTCAAATTTTGGCTAATTTTGCTCGTTCTTGAGCCTAACTCACTCGATTTTCACCCTTTCTACCTTTTTGGTTGACTAAATCAACCAATCATCAAGGTATGTTCTCTAAATCTCTTATTTAGGGAAATTCTTAGGGTTTTAAGAAAAATCGAATCTTTTGTGCTTTAACTCGGAATTTAGGACGATTTAGAGTAATGGAGTACTAGATTAAGAACTAAGTACAATCTTTACATGTGATTTGTACGATTTGAGTTTTTTCTTTTGGATTTAGTACCCCATGGTTCGCGATGAACCATTGATCAATTCCCATGCGGCGCCGTCGCTCGATGGCCTTGAGGTACCATCGATCGATGGTTGTTCTTTTTTATCTTGACATAGATTCTGATTCTCGGCGATATTTAATAAATGCAGATGAACGAGAGGCGAACAAAAGCACGGTACGAGACCGGTAGCTCCAGTGCTCCACCACAGGGTTCTCCATGCCGAGACACTTGGCCAAAGGAAGAAGAGAGCTTACTTGTGATATTCGAGGACTACCCTCACCTTCGAAAGGCAGTAGCATCGAGGGAATGCACCCATCGTCCAGTGAGCGAGGAGTGGGACGATTTTGACAGCTTTACTATAACGCTTGGCAAAGCGTTTCTATCGAGCCCACCAAGTTCGTCGACAGACGCACTTTGAAGAAGTTGGGGCTCTTTACAGACTTCAAGCAAATTTTGTAGGAGCTAGGACTGGGCACCATGGCTGCTAAGCCATATTCTCTCTACCCTGACATGGTTTGACAGTGCATCATCACGGCTCAGGTGCTCTAGAAGAGCCCTCGTATAAAGGTGGCGAATGAGGCTACCTCAACTTTTCTCATCAGAGGCATCATGTACCGGATTACCATTCTGCAGCTCTGTGAGATCTATGGGTTCGACGTTGGTACTCTCGTCTGTACAGTCGATCCTTTCCCTTGCCAGCCTACCTTCTAGGGCCTCATCACGACAAGCCACTTCGACTCTGACTCGGCTACTCAGACGGATGTCCGTCACCCCACCCTGCTTTACTTTCTGAAGGTCCTTGTCAATACTCTATTGTGCAAGATGGAGCCCAGCAAGGTTAGGGTTCAGGAGCTCGCACTACTGTACTACTTCGTTAGAGACTTGGTTGGGCTCGACGATGAGGTCTTCCCACCACCAGTGAGCTATCTTCGGGTGAACTTGGGGGCTATTTTCGCTGAGCAATTGGCGACCATGAAGGAAAAACCCTTCAAGGGTTCTGGCTCTAAGAAGGAGACGATTGGGAGCCTCTTGACGCCTCTATTTAGCTTACTTGGCATCAGCTTTGAGGGTTATTCAGTAGAGAGGGAGTTGTGGTACATGTACGAGGGGCACTTGACGAGAAATTTGTGGCTGAAGGAGGGACGCTATTGGTCTTTTGTGGATGACGAGGGGCCTCAGATGATAGAGCTTCCAGCGCGAGAGGTGACAAACCTTTCTGATGATTCTGAGCGCCTCGACTTCCAACCAGCTGAACAGCACCTCCAATCAACAACTCTCTGGGTACGTCGCAGAGGAGGCCTCAGACCAGCTCATCCGGTAGCAGCAGCAGTAGACGAGCCAGCTCAGCCACCTCCATCTCTCCCAGCTTTCCCTCAGATCCCAGAGATCCCATTCACGACCATGGTGTTTTCTAGCGAGTCGTAGTGGACGCACTTCGTGCGATATGGGCCAGGGTGGAGACGATGTCTCGGTGCCAGTGTTTCAGCCGTCCCAGGACCAGAGCGAGATCACCACCGGGAGCCGCACCACAGTCTCAGCAGCCAGATATGGATACCTCAGACGAGGAGTAGTCTCCTTTGTTTCTCCTTCGCGTCTTATTTCATTTTCAGACTTACACTCGTACTTATTTTATTTTTTTGTTGCCTTTGGATTTAGATTCATTTATTTATTGCTGTTTGGATGTCTTGATGTGTGTTTGAGTGTCTACCAGAGCTAATCCAAAGAGAGATGAACAGATTGGAGAGTAATCACACACGATTTCAGTCTGTTAGCATAGCATCGATCGATGGCGAATTAACAAGAAAGGTACAGCAGACAGTTTGAATCCATCATTGATCGACACCATCTGTTCACCATCGGTCGATGGTAATAGTTTACCATCAGTCGACACTCACCTATAACCATTGAACGATACTCCTCTCGGAGTTTGGTATATTCGACTTTTTCTAACACTGTTTCCTTATGATATGATTTTTCCTAAACCAATCTAGGATAGATTACACTGGGGACAGTGTAATTTAAGTTTATGGGAGGGTCGCTAATGCTATTTATTTGTTTTTAAGTTTTATTTCTATAATTATATAAGTTTTTCGAAGAGTTTTTATGGACTCAAGAAGAGGACTATGATCAAGATATATTATTGACTAACCACACTTTAGCACCACTCTTAGAAGGTTGTTTGAAGATATTATTAGAGATACTAAAGTAGATCATCCTGCCACTATATCACACTTGCTTAGAAAGTTTGAAGGAACCGAAGTTGATTTCCAACACTAATTTTAACATTATTTGCTTGCTTTGGGGCTTGGTATACACTAGATCTGATTCCTTCTGCAAGTATGTAGGTACAAGTCATTGCACCTCTGATTCCCAACTCTCTCTCTCTCTCTCTCTCTCTCTCTCTCTCTCTCTCTCTCTCTCTCTCTCTCTCTCTCTCTCTCTCTCTCTCTCTCTCTCTCTCTCTCTCTCTCTCTCTCTCTTCAGCATCTATTTAAAGGTTTAAAAGATTGAGATGACTTCCCGAGATGAAGAGGGTAGGTACATTACCGATGACCCCATTATTCTAATTCGCAGGAACGATCAGACATTGTTGGATGCGAGGGATAGATACATTACTGATGACCCCACTATTCGCCTACAACTTTGTCATATAAAAAAATCAAAAATGAGATGGCAAGATGGACTGTATCAGCATCATTGTCAATTGAGTTTGAAATCCAAAAAGATTCAGAGAAGATAGAAAATAAGGAAGAAAGGGATCATATAAGACTTTCTGCCTGGTTGTCCAAAATTGCACAGGTAAGAATCCATGTGTCCTTTGATTGATACTTCTAGGGTAAAGCATGTGCTTTTATTTTATACAAAGAAATGAAATCAGTAGAGGGGTGAGTCAGACTAGTATTTGCCAAGTTGCTGGTAGAATGGAATTGGTTTATATACTAGGATAGGGTATATAAAGTTACTTTGTAATTGACTTGATAGAATGTGGTTGCAACAAACGAGGGTGACAATTATATTTAGACATTATGTGAGTCTCCGCTTTTCAAAACCTCTTTCAGAAGCTTTGTTTGCTTGAGGACAAACAAAAGGTTAAGTTTGGAGGAGTTGTTATGCCATGGATTTTTCCTATTCTACCTATGATACATAGATGATTTTAGAGTTTTTTATATGCATTTGGTATTTTTTTAGAGTATTTATAGGTCTATGCACTCATTAGAAGCAATTGAAGCTTTTGGGCTATTTTGGAACATTTAGGATGCTAAGCCAGAAACTCAAAGTCAGATCCAGTTTATGCGTGAACCATCGATCAACGTCATACACTGTGCGTCTATCGACAGCCAAATCGACTGCGAGATTAACGAAGGCTTGAGAAATTACAAGTTTTATCCAGAAGTTCCATCATTTGCAAGACAAGTCCCTGGCCAAAATTTACACTTTTTTATTAGGGTTTTCTATCTTAGTTTTAAGATAAGATTAGAGGACCTAAGAGAGAGTTGTCTTCTAAGTTACACAAAAGTTTTAGAGTTGAGAGTTGGAACTCCTTGCTACATCTATTGGAGAGAGAGATCCGATCATCATTGCAAAGAAGATATTAAAATCCTTATCTCTTTACTCAGTTTATTCTATTCAATTTATTCAGACTTTAATCATATTGTTTATTGCTATGTCTGAGTAATTAATTATTAGATTTAGGGTTATTCAATGATAATAATGTATTGCTGATTTTATAGAATTGTTAGGGTAATCTTCAAGGTTCTTCGTTTAAATTGCTCTTAATGTTAAGTTGAACTTTAACACCTCAATCACTCAGTTGAGATGTGTAGAATCCCCGACCCTAGATAGGATCGTTGGGATGGACCATGGGACGAGGAAACGAGCATGTCGGTCATAAGACACAAAGGCAAGAGTTCCATGGTCTGATTAAAGGGTTAAGTCCGAGATATGATCGGGACTTAGTCAAGAAAAACAAGGAAAAATAAGAAAAGGAGCTGGAAAGAGCTAAAGAAAGAGTAAAAACGAGCTGGAATAAGCTTGGGTGAGCTTGGACGAGCTGGACGAAGCTGGATAGAGCTTTGGGCAAGGTGGACCGAGCTCAGGCTGAGTTCAGTAAAGCTAAGTCAGCTCGATCAGCTAGTAGACCCAGCTCAGTCAGCTGAACAACCTGCCGGGAAGCTCAACTCAGCTCGTCGGAGTGTTTGACAGTTGAGCCAGCTGGTTGGGTCGGGATGGTTATTAGACCGAAGGTCAGACCAGGTGCGGATCCGAGCAAAGGCACGTGTGGCAAGCGTGTCCAGCGGTTTTGGGACAAAGGGGCGCGTATGGATAACCGCCTAGACGGTTTCCAAAAAGGCACCTTTTCACCCAGGGCAGTTTCTGGACGGTTTTTTGCCGAGTCTTCTTTATATTACGGGCCTTAGGATCAGTTTTCGACACAGGATTTCCTAAGGAAATTCACGAAAAGATCAGAACCAAAAAGGCAACCGAAGGAGAAGAACTAAGGCGAATTTGGAAGAATATTTGATCGAAATCAAGCCACGAAGGCAATCCAACTGCATCATCTTGAAGAACGATCCAAAATGAGTCCGAAGGAGAAGGAACCGCGTACTGGGACCAGGACTCCAGAACGCACTTCCAAGGTGAGTGGATGGACCGGATAAACCATCGCTCATAGCCCTCGGGTGATTTCAACTGGTTCAATGGCGATTGGGTTAAACGGTTACATCCATCTCTTTCTAAACTTGATCGTTTTCTTCTTACTTCTTTATGAACGATCAAGTAACTTAGGCCTTAGGGCCGAGTAAAAAGAACAAGGCTGTAAGCCGGTCCGATCATGTGATCTATGCTTAAGTGCTGGATCCAATAGATCACAAGTTCTAGCCAAATGGCATGATTGGGTTAAGGCCGATCCGGATGGTTCAGTGGTATGACGGACAGTTATGGATCCACAAACTGAACTTGAATGATCCAGTTGATAAACCTGATAAATCGAATAATTACGGGGATTTTTCGGATGAACTTAGAAAGAAACTGATTATTGTTGCATGCATTAGAAAATGATTGTTAAGTTATCAGATAGATGCTTACGTTTTGGTTGGTTTCAAGACATGATGGTGATCGTGGGAAGGATTTTTCTTAGCCGTGAAGACTCGAGGCCGTTGGTGGATGGGTGGTTGGATAGACTGATTTAGGATCGAACATTGTAATAGCCTATGGTGCAAACTTAATAATTGTATCGAATCCTTTGGATTATAAATAAGCAATCAGTTTATCATAGCTTTGACTCTAATAACTCGCATGTAGACTCTAAAAATTCGAATCACAGAATAATGGAACTTGACTTAAGAATATCAGGCCTTAAAAATGAACTGGTCGGCCTGGATTATCCATGGTCGAACCATAAGAACCTCACTGGATCAAGTGTCCGGGTTAGGGCGCTTTAAGTTGGTATCAGAGCATGCTTGATTCTAGGATAGTTGGGTTATGGAAAAAACCACTCATCCGGCTCAGGTTTCACGGTATGGTTTTGTTAGCCTAGGATGTCTATATATTTTGCGGTGATTCGCTAACATGTTTTATCCTCGGGCTGTAAAAAGCAAAACCAGGAAGGGAAGGAAATCCAAGGGAATGGCTGAAACTATTCAAGCGGTGGATGGGGGCGTGAACCCCTTGAATGCAATTCCAACCGGACCTGAGATTGGACAAACCGAGGGAGGAACACCGCTGGTTGAGATTAACCTTGGAGAGACTCAGTCCGTGGATCCCCAAAACCACGGACAGAATCAGCATGATGAGGAAATCGTGGAATCCTCTAATGCGGTACATAACTCGGCTCCACCGGGTGGAGCGGTTGATGAACTGCGGGAGATAGGGAACATGATGAGGAACCATCCATGCGGGATGTGTTAAGAGCACTAAAAACGATGGCTACTTAGATGACCGCACTGATTCAAGCGGTTACACCCTTGGTAAACTCGTTTGTGCGTCCAACAACTCAAATCCCCATGCCAATACCCATAGTCCATGGACTGGTTAGAGAGATGGCTGAGGTAGTCGAGATCGATCCACCAGAAAGGGCTGTGAAAAAGTTGGATTACCTAAGTGTACTGGAACACATAGCTCGCATGGGAACCAAGCATTTTAGGGGTAGTACTGATCCGATTGAGGTGGATGAGTGGAGGATTCTTTTGATCCGAAACTTTGAATCCACTTGCTGCCCGGATGACTACAAGAAGGACATTGCGGTCCATTTCTTGGAAGGGGATGCGCATAACTAGTGGTTGGCTCTAGACAAACACACAGTAGGGTGTATTGAGCGGATTGAGGACTTTGAGTATGAGTTCAATTGCAAGTATTTCCCAGCCGAATCATGGGATCGGCTTGAGGCTAAGTTTCTTGACCTAACCCAAGGTCGCAGAACTGTCCGGGAGTATGAAGAAGAGTTCATTATTAGACAGTATGTGGAGAAGGAACTGGAGGAGGAAGCAGTACAGGTGCGTACGTTCTTCCGAGGCTTAAGGGTCGAACTCCACACCCACTGCTATGTCTGTACCTTCAGTACCGTCACGAAGTTAGTTGAAAGGGTGGCTTTGCTGGAAGCTACTCTGGCGGAGGAGAACCGTGTTAGGTCTCACTCCCATCTATCTTCGGTTAACAAGAAAAATGACCGGAAGTGGAAAAGGGATCAGGTTGATGAAGGTCATAGAACTTTGGGAAATCGATCTGAATGCCCCAAGTGCAGTAGGAGGCACGGGGGTGAATGCTGGAAGGCGATGGTTGCTTGCACTAGATGTGGTAGCAAGGACCATGCGACCCAAAACTTTCCAAAAATGGACCAAGGACAAGGAAAAGTGACTAGTGATGATTCTAAGCCATGATACCACTGCGGAAAGACTAAGAATTTTAAGAGAGAATGCCCTAAGTTGCAAGTGGAGCAGAAGAGGAACCGCGCGGATGTGGACAGGTCAGCCCAGGGCAAAGGGCAGACTGTGACACCACAGGTGTATGAGCTTTCGAAGGAGTCTGGCGAGACTAGCACCTTCCAAGCGATCACTGGTACGTCACTAGCTCTGACCTATTCTATTTTTTTTGCATTGCATTGCATGGAACATAGAATGGATAGATACTTAGCCTACAGAATGATTGTAGGGACCTTAAGTATTAATGGTGTGGATACACACACACTTTTTGATTCAGGGGCAACACATATCTTTGTAATCCCGGATATGATCGGAAAGGGGATGTTCCAGAAGGAACTTGATGGGTGTTTTAGCATGGTGAATGCGGCCGGAGGGGAGGTCATGCATTCACTAGGGCTGGTTAAAAACATTCTGGTTTTGATCCAAGGCAAGAGTATGCATGTGGATTTGACAATTGCCCGCCTTAAGAATCATGAAGTGATCTTAGGCATGGACTGGTTGGGAAAATATCAGGCCACTCTGGACTGCCACCGAGGGCGAGTTTGATTTAAGAGTGGGGCTGGACAGATTGTGTTCCAAGGGATAAGGCCAACTTCGGGCAGTTTAGTGGTCTTGGGAATCCAAGCAGAACGGATGCTCGAGAAGGGTTGTGAGGCCTACTTGGCTACAATCACCACGAACGAAGTTAGGAAAGGTATAGACCTTGGAGAGATTCCGGTGGTCAATGAGTTCGATGATGTGTTCCAAGCCTTGTCAGGATTACCACCTGATAGATCGGATCCATTCACGATTGAACTTGAACCAGGGACTGCTCCATTGTCTAAGGCACCATACCAAATGGCTCCAGCTGAAATGGCTGAGCTAAAGTAGCAACTTGAGGAGGTGACGGAAAAGGGATTTCTACGGCCGAGTAGCTCACCATGGGGTGGACCGGTTCTGTTTTTGCATCGACTATCCGGGACTAAATCGGGTTACTGTGAATAACAAGTACCCATTGCCCCGGATAGATGATTTGCTGGACCAACTAAGAGGGGCGAATTTGTTTTCCAAAATCGACTTGGCCTCGGGTTATCATCAAATCCCGATTGAGCCAACTGGTGTGCGGAAAATAACATTAAGGACGAGGTATGGACACTACGAGTTTGTGGTCATGCCATTCGGATTCACCAACGTCCCAGCTGCCTTCATGAAAATAATGAATGGCATATTCTGAGAATTCTTGGAGGAGTTTGTGATCACTTTAATAGATGATATACTCGTTTACTCCTAGGATCAGGATTCGCATCAGGGGCATCTTCGGGTTGTGCTGGGACGGTTAAGGAAACAAATACTCTTTGCAAAACTGAGCAACTGCAGCTTTTGGCAAAGGAGTATTGGATTCCTAGGACACACTGTCTCTAGTGAGGGAGTCTCGGTTAACCCGAAGAAGATCAAATCCATCAAGGATTAGCCAAGGCCAAAGAATGCCACTAAAGTAAGGAGCTTCCTTGGATTGGCCGGGTACTACCGGAAGTTTGTAAAAGGGTTTGCAAGTTTAGCCCATGTCATGACTCGACTGACCGGAAAGGATGTAAAATTCACATGGCAAAAGAGAGTGAGAAGTGTTTCTTAGCATTGAAGGATATGCTAACGAGTGCACCACTTATATCCTTGCCTGAAATGGATGAACCATATGTTGCCTATACAGACGCATCTATATCCGGGCTTGGATGTGTTATGATTCAGAAAGGTCATATAGCCTATTTATTACCAGTTTTAGACCATGTTATAGACTCTATTTTGGGTCTGATATGTGTTTCTAGGCTATGTTTTGAGGACTTTACAGGTCAAGGTACGTTTTGGAGATATATAGAGATACTTTGAGCTTTTGGAGCATTTGGAGAGGAATAATCAGTACCTGATCATTGAAGAGAATTCAAGTAAGAGATTACCATGGATCGACGATACAACGTACGGGTCGACCGATTTTACATGACCAAGATTAATCGATGTTGCACATCTGCCATCGATCGATGTCCAGTACGCAGACATCCGACTTTCAAGCCCAAGTTAGAGACATGACAAAAGATTACAAGATTACCCTTGGACGAGTTTTGACCTATACTTTAGGGTTTTAGATTTATACTTTATGTATTGCGCCAGAAAAGGGGGGCAAGAACTTGTGTGTGTGTGTGCCAGTGTTACGGTGCTAAGTGTTCTAAGTGTGTTTTGAAACCCCAATATTTTATATATGCATTTTATTCAGATTATTATTCTTACTTTAATTATGTCTGAGTAGCTATCAACTAGGTTTAGGGTTTATCAATGGTACTAATGGATTAGCCAAACAATAGAATTGTTAAGGTCATTATTAGATCTATTAATAGAATTGTGTTTATTGTTAGTGTTCTATAATAGCTAACTAAAACCCTGATATTATGATAGTTAGGCGCAATCGAGAGCATGGTCTACTACCGGAATCTATTATGTTGACCTAGGTTGCTAGAAACAAACGAGAGTTGATTTATTTAATCTAGTGAACTTATCAAATTAGGTCCTAACGCTTGACTCAAGAAACCAATGATCGACGCATGATCATTGCCATCGATCGACGGTCATTGCGTGTCAACAAGCGAGAGCTGAGACATTGGACTTAGTCAATATATTAGGCGCGCATGCGAGAGCTAGTGTCTTTTACATTAGATTTCGAGTTCCATGATTGAATACCTTTAACTTCTATCTATTATAATCCACTTGCCTGAAACCCTAGATCTAGCATATTTCCATATTTACATTACTAGCATATTTCCATATTCACATTACTATAATATTTCCATATTTACATTACTAACACATTTCCATATTGCATTTATACCTTCTAATAAGCTATATTTCCTTGACCTGATTACGTGCTACCAATATATATTGTTACCTAGCTTATCCTTAGAAACAAGAAATCTATTGTGTGTCATTGTTTTATGTGGATTCAATCCCTAAGTACTACACCTGATCTCTCTTGAAAAGAGTATTATTGTTTTGTGTGTTAGGATTAAGGGTTAATTTGACAATTGTTTGTTTAGGATATTATTACGCTATTAAAACATATAAACACACCCACGTCAAATTTGCGCCGTTGCCGGGGAACATTGATCGCCATTAAATTTATTTTCTAGGACTTAGTCTAGGTTTTTTACTTTCAAAGTTACTGATTTTTTCTTTTTGTTTGTTTTTCAGGTGCATGCAAAGGAGTACCAGGAGCAACAAAGGACAAGACTTACTGTTCTCTGACTCACAACAACTTGAACACACGATCTGCAAAGAAAGACTACAAGCATCGATGAACGGCATACTTTCAGCATTGACCGATACCTCTATACGGATAACATCGACCGACATAAGAACTCAACCATCGACCGATAACAGATCTCTAGTATCGACCGAGATTGATCATATAGCATCGATCGACATCACCTCATCCGCATCGATCGACGACGGCAGACGAGTTCAGATGGTTGCACTTATAATTGTGGATCATAATGAGAATGGATACCCGCATGACATCAACGGTCATATGCGTAATGCAGCAGGTCAAAGGATAGACAATCATGGGGCTATAATCCCTGAAGCAGAAGCAGACGCTGCAATGCTCAACCTGAAGCTAACACCCAAGCTTCTCAAAGAATGTTGGCTGACTACAACTCTCCAGACCAGTACTACGCCAACAGATCCGCCATTCGTCCTCCAGCTTTTCAAAGAAACGATTTTGAGATCAAGCCCGCTTACTTCAGACTTGTAACGCAGACGCCTTACCATGGGTTGCGACACGAGCACCCTATGGATCATCTGAAGCGATTTGAGGATTTAGTGACTGTTATTAAAACCACTGGAGTCCCTGAGGACTATCTTTTCTGTAAGCTCTTCAAGTACCCACTTGCTGGAGAAGCTTCATATTGGCTTAAGCAGCTACCACAAGAATCTCTGACATCCTTGACTGTCATTAAGAACGATTTCTTGCGTAAATTCTTTGATGACGCAAGAGCAGAAGATCTGAGGAGCAAGATTGCTACTTTTTCACAAGAGCCTTCAGAGTCTTTCAGAAACTCATGGATCAGATTCAAGTCATACCAGAGAGACTGTCAACATCATGAGCTCAACAAAGTGCAACTTCTTAGAACTTTCTTCTGAGATATTTAACTGCAGTATCAGATGGCTTTGGACACAGCTAATGAAGGAAATTTCAGTACTAGGAACCCTAAAGAAGCTACAAGATTGATTGAGAATCTAGCATCTAGCAGCAGTACCAAGAACACATATTTTGAGAGGAAGAAATCAACTCCAACAATAAGCAAGGATCAGATTGAAGAGGTAAAAGCAAAGCTGGATAGTGTCCAGAAATTTTTCAGAAAACAAGTTACTTTTGCAGAGGTGGAAGCGATAGAGTCTGGAGACGATGAGAATGAAGAAGAGGATGTGAACTACATTGATGGGAATGGTTTCCAGAGACAAGGGAATCCAGGTTTCAGCAGGAATTCCTATGGTACTGGTCAAAGGAGTAACTTTAATCAGAATTCACAGCGAAGACCCTCCAACAACGACAAGACATATGGATCTTCCTACTACCAAAATCCTCTTCCAGAAAATCAGGGAAGCAAGATTGAAGCAATGGTTGATAGAGTCTTAGAGGCACAACAGAAGATGACTGTGGATTTCAACGGAAAGATAGATGGTTTGTACCTCAAAGTCAACACCAAGTTTGAAAACCTCAGCACCCATGTGAAGAAGTTGGAGAATCAAGTGATGCAAACAAGTGAGACCATTAGGAGACATGAGAGCCTGATTAAGGAGAAGATGGAGATTGGGCAAAGGCACCAGGTCAATGCCTTAATTGATGAGGATTTCTGGCAGGAGGTTAAACCCCAAGACAGTAACATTCGTGTGGAAAACTCTATATCACTCGGCAATCCCCATCCGCATCGATCGACGCAAGACAACGAGCATCGACCAACGGTGAAACCTACATAATCGATTGCCTCATGCGAATCAAATAACATCGATCAAAACCATGCTCACAATCTCGATCAACATAGAGACAAAGGAATCGATGACACTCCATGCTTGTCATCAATCGACAGCGTGGAAACCCAGTTCGATTACCCAACCTAAAAGCAAGTCTGATTGTGCGTCAAATGACAACAATTTCAGAACAGAATACAGACACGTTTGAATCTACAGATCTTGATAGAGAAGACGAGGGACACTTAAGGAGGAGGCAAAAGATCCCAAAACATCTACGCAGAGAAGCCAATGAAAAGGTGATGGATGGCTTTGCTAAACGAGTTTTTAAAATTCCTTTAGATATATCTTTTGATGAAGCTTATTATACTCACAGATTGTGGATGTTTTTCAAGGAAACAAGGGAAACAGATGATGGCATAGAAACCATGTTCAATCACCTCAGAGAGAAGATTAAATAGAGAACCTGTTTGAAAAAGAAAAGTGATCCTGGGAAGTTTGTGATTACATGCTTTATCAAAGGAAACAAATACCCTAACCCCCTCTGCGACACCAGATCTTCAGTGAGCATTATGCCAAACTCTATGGCAGAGGAGCTGAACCTAAGAGTGGAACCTTCCAATGATTCGTTTACATTCGCAGACTACTCAAGAGTGAACTCAGGAAGTATGGTAAAAGATGTTCAAGTGCAGATTAACAAAACCCTAGTCCCAGTAGACTCTCTTGTAATGGACATCAGGATAGATTGCAACTCTTCGTTACTACTTGGGAGAGCATTCATGGATACTGTGGGAGCCATATGTGACATGAAGTCAAACAGGTTGTATATATCTCTAATTGATAAAAATATCTTTTATGAATATGTTAAAAACAAGAACAAGGCTACCCTGATCAAATTGTGTAGTGATACAGAGCTTGTGGCCACATGTTTCTACGATTACGAGTGTAATGAGGAATTGGTAGATGGAGCATCGATCGATACCCAACACTAGAATCGATCGACAGTCTTGCACATCAGCAATCGATCGATACACACTCTTCAACATTGATCGACACCCATACCCCAGAAACGATCCACACCCACCATGATGATTACGATTACAACCCAGCCTACCTCGCATACGATGAAAACTACAGAGAAGAAGAGTTTATCGAGTACCGAGGGCTTACTATGAAAGAGGGTGAGGTTTTTCATGTTTCCTATGAAACCGGGGAAATCAATATCAATCGATGGAACCTTACGCCATTGATCGATATTGAGCACGAAGCAGAAACCGAACATTATTCAGCAGAAGAACACGACAGAGAAGCTGGTTATCTACAACCAGATGAGTTGAGTATTATGAGAGATCTAGATGGTCACACAAGAGCTATATATGGTAGAATTCTAAACGTCACGAAGGAGGATGTAGCAGATATACTTGCAATGGCCAACGGAGATGGAAACCTTTTTGGGCACCGGTATGATTATCGAGCATCGATCGACAGTAACCATAGACCATCGATCGACACCAATTGGGCATGCCACAGATACGGTGAAGCCTACGAAGATTATGACTCAGATTACGATAAGGATGAAGCTGGCTGGATAATGGATGCGCGGGTAGGCAATCCAGCATCAACAATCGGCCTATCTTGGCTATCAAACGACATCAAACGTAAACCAGAACCTTCACTTGGACCAGAAGAAACAGAAGCTGGTTATCTCAGACCCGATGAGTTTGGAATTTTCAGAGATGTAGAAGAAATTGAACGAGATCTTTATGGGAGAATTCTAACTCTACCGAAGAAAGATGTAGCTGACGCCCTTCTAATGGCTGAACGATCAAGAAATTTCTTTGAACAACCGCAACAGCCATCGATCGGCGCACATGTACCAACATCGATTGACAACACGGAGCAGAATCAGGACACATAAAACATAGCAGAGATTGATGATATTGTGCATGTGATCTACCAAGCTCAGAAGATGTCAACGGATGATTTCTGTATGAGGCTTGATGACGTTTACTATTCTATAGATAAATGCCTCACGAATTTGACTACACGCATGGATGAGATGAAGCAAGACATGGATACTTTTCAGAGACATCATGCGAGTAGACCGGATGGAGAGACATCGATCGACATCAAACTTACGCCATCGATCGATACTAAGTTCAACAGACAGAAGTTCGCAGCAGAACACTACTTAGAAGAAAGGTTCTCTGATATTGGTTTTTCTCAGTGCCTGATGAAGGAAGATGTTTCTCAACAACTAGAGGAAATGTCAGACACTACAGCTGCCAGACTTAGAATACTCCAGCGCAATATTGAAAATCTACAATGAAGAATGCACTCACTAGAGGTTACTAAGGGGATCATAAAGAATGAGAAAATCAGAGGAGATGAGACAATCAGAAACTTCATTGGTACATGGTTTCAGAAGAGCAACAAAGATGTTGCCACTTGTTTTCCAAGTGTTGATCAACCTCCTTTCTAGTCAAAGCATTCCCAATGTCGAGCTTAAGACTCTAACCAAGCGCTGAGTAGGAGGAAACCCACTGTTTAGTAAGTTTCCATTAGTTTTTATTCTTCATTTATTACTAATTTTTGTATTTATTTATTTCAGATAAAAAATCAATAAATAAATAATAATACGAGGAAGACAATCTGCATAGAGCATCGACCCACACTTGATAACTACCGATCGACGGAGTAACCATCGCTTCGATCGATAGGCACTTAACTGTGTCGATCGACGGTCACCATCAGCGAGCAGTTGTATCAGTTTTTCCTTGTTAAAATTGGGCCTTATGATTTATTTCTTCCACAATATCAAACTGTATAACACTGACAATAGTGTTGTTTAAGTCTGGGGGAGGTATTACTGATATTGTATTTTATTTTGAGTTTTATAAGAAATAGGAACTTACTGGTCTAGCATCGATCGACATCCATACACGACCATCAATCGACGCTCTCTTACAGAGAGAGAGGTATCGAGTTTAATACTTAAGCAAATTACTTATGAATTAATTTTTTAACCAATTTAGGGCGGATTACACTAGGCATTGTGTAATTTAAGTCTTGGGGAGGTTTGCTAGTGCTATTTGATTGTTTTTGAATGTTATTTATATCTATACAAGTTTTTCAAAAAAAAAGTTTTATTAAGTCAAGAAGAGAACTATGATCAAGATTTATTATTGACTAACCATGCTATAAGAACCATTCTTAGACGGTTGTAAGTAGAGATTCTAGAGATAACAAAGTGGATCATCCTGGCACTATATAAAACTTAGAAAGTTTGGAGGAACCGAAGCTGATTTCCAACACTAATCCTGACATTATTTGCTTGCTTTGGGATTTTATACATTGGATCGGACTCCTTCTGCAAGGTAAAAGTTTGTGTGCTTCTGATTCCCCTCTCTCTCCTCTTTATATTAAAAAAGGAGTCGAACAAGGATTTGGTGGCTATAACCATTAAAGTTTGATTCATATGATCCTAGAAAGAGATAAAGGTCAAAAGGAAGTGAACAAGATCTGGTGGCCAAAAACCATTAGAGTTTGATTCATGGAAGCCTATCCAAATATCTCACTAAATTAAAAAAAAATGATATCCTCAAAAAGAAGGGAGACATTGACTGAGAAGAAGTGAGAAGAGAGAGAGGAAAGGAATCACAGAAGGTTGCATGTGTGTTCAGATACTTGCAGAGGTAAGAGTCCATGTGTCCCTTGATCCATACTCCCAAGGTAAAGCCTGAACTTTATTTTATGCAGAGAAATGAAATAAGTAGAGGGGCGAGTCAGACTAGTATTTGCTAAGTTGTTGGTAGAATGGATTTGGTTGCTATACTAGGATAGGGTATATAAAGTTTCTCTGTGATTGGCTTAATAGGATGTGGTTGCAACAATGTAGGGTAACATTTATACTCAGACATTATGTGAGTCTTCGCTTTTCAAAACTCTTTCACAGGCTACCTTCTTCGCTTGAGGACAAGCAAAAGGTTAAGTTTGGGGGAGTTAATATATCCTATTTATTACAAGTTTTACATGGAGTGCCGGCCAGTATTGTCTCGGATATGGACTCTCGATTCACTTCCAATTTCTGGAAAGCCTTCCAGAAAGCTTTGGGGACACGAGTGAACATGAGTACGGCCTATCACCCCCAAACGGATATGTTAAGGAAAATCCGCACATTAGAAGATATGTTAAGGGCTTGTACCTTAGACTGGGGCGACTCGTGGGAACGGCATCTGCCCTTGGTTGAGTTCGCCTACAACAATAGGTTTTATAGAAGCATTGGCAAGTCTCCATATAAAACATTTTATGGACGGCCACGTCGAATGCCATTATGCTGGACTCAAGTGGGGGAGCGCAACATAATTGGACCGGACATAGTGGAAGAAACAACTGAGAAGATCAAATTCTTGAAGGATAATATGGAGGAAGCCCAAGATAAACATAAAAGCTATGCGGCCAAGCATCGAAAGAACCTTGAGTTCACAGTTGATGATCTGGTCTATCTAAAGATGGTGACTTTCAAGGGTCGAGCAAGAGTTTGAAGAGGGAAGCTATATCCAAGGTACTTGGGTCCGTTTAAAATAACTGAAAGAGTTGGATCGGTTCCGTACAAGTTGAACTTACCAACCGAAATAGAAGCATTTGACAATGTGTTCCATGTATCCCAACTCCGCATATGCTTAACGGATCAAGATGTTATAGTGCCTGAACTGCCTTCGGAGTTAGGCAAAAACCTAACTTTGGAGTCAAGGCTAGTTCGAATTGTTGATAGGATGGAAAAAAGCAACAAGGAAGAAGGTAACCCAAATGGTTAAAGTCGTTTGGGATTTCAATGGCAAGGAAGAATCAACTTGGAAACCGAAGCTAAAATGAAGGCCGAATACCCTCAATGGTTCTAACAGTTTGAAGGGGAAGTATCACTTGGTTTGGATTCGGGGACGAATCCCTATCAAGTGGGGGAGACTTGTAGCATCCCCGATCCTAGATAGGATCGTTCGGATGGACCATCGGACGAGGGAATGAAAAAGTCGGTCGTAAGACACAAAGGCAAGCGTTCCATGGTCTGATTAAAGGGTTAAGTCCGAGATATGATCGGGACTTAGTCAAGAAAAACAAGGAGAAATAAGAAAATGAGCTGGAACGAGTTTAAGAAAGAGTGTAACCGAGCTGGAATAAGCTTGGGTGAGCTTGGGTGAGCTTGGGCGAGCTGGACGAAGTTTGACAGAGCTTGGGGAAATCTGGACCGAGATCAGGCTGAGTTCAGTAAAGCTAAGTCAGCTCGATCAGCTAGTAGACCCAGCTCAGTCAGCTGAACCAACTGCCGGGAAGCTCAACTCAGCTCGTTGGAGTGTTCAACGGTTGAGACAAATGGTTGGGTCGGGAAGGTTATTAGACTGAAGGTTGGATCAGGAGCGGATCCAAAATGGTCCATCTGAGATAAGGCACGTGTGGCAAGCGTGTTCGGCGGTTTTGGGACGAAGGGGCGCGTATGGAAAACCGCCCAGACGATTTCCAAAAAGGCACCTTTTTGCCCAGGGTAGTTTTTGGACGGTTTTTGTTCGAGTCTTCTTTATATTATGGGCCAGGATCAGTTTTCGACACAGATTTTCCTAAGGAAACTCACGAAAGATCAGAACAAAAAAGGCAACGGAAGAAGAAGAACTAAGGCGAATTGGGAAGAAGACTTGATCGAAATCAAGCCACGAAGGCAATCCGACTGCATCGTCTTGAAGAACGATCCAGAATGAGTCCGAAGGAGAAGGAACCGCGTATTGGGACCGGGACTCCAGAACGCACTTCCAAGGTGAGTAGATGGACCGGATAAACCATCGCTCATAGCCGTCGGGTGATTCCTATTGGTTCTATGGAGATTGGGTTAAACGGTTACATCCATCTCTTTCTAAACTTGATCGTTTTCTTTTTTCTTCTGTATGAACTATCAAGTAACTTAGGCCTTAGGGCCGAGTAAAAAGACCAAGGCTGTAAGCCGGTCCAATCATGTGATCTGATGCTTAAGTGTTGGATCCGATAGATCACAAGTTCTAGCCAACTGGCTTTATCGGGCTAAGGTCGATCCCGATGGTTCAGTGGTAAGACGGACAGTTATGGATCCACAAACTGAACTTGAACGATTTGGTTGATAAAATTGATTAATTGGATATTAATAAGGGGATTTTCGGGATGAACTTAGAAAGAAACCGATTATTGTTGCATGCATTAGAAACTGACTTTTAAGTTATCTGATAGATGCTTACGTTTTGGTTGGTTTCAGGACATGATGGTGATCGTGGGAAGGATTTGGCTTAGCCGTGAAGACTCGAGGCCGTGGGTGGATGGGTGGTTGGATACACTGATTTAGGATCGAACATTGTAATAGCCTATGGTGCAAACTTAACAATTGTATTGAATCCTTTGTATTATAAATAAATCAATCAGTTTATCATAGCTTTGACTCTAATAACTCGCGTATATACTATAAAAATTTGAATCACATAATAATGGAACTTGACTTAAGAATATAAAGTCTTAAAAATGAACTGGTCGGCGTGGATTATCCATGGTCGAACCATAAGAACCTCACTGGATCAAGTGTCCGGGTTAGGGCTCTTTTAGATATGAGAGAGCGACCTTTTAAACCCTAAGGTTTGAGTTCAAGAACGGTGCTTAATTCAAATCCTAGCAATCTATTAATTTGCATTATCTAATATTACCTGAGAATTTTCCCTAAGTCTAATCTCTTAATTTGATCCTCACAAAGCAAATCAATCTTAAAATCACCTTTTTAATATTATAATTCATCTAGATTTAATTCTAAAGCAATAAGTCTATTGTGCAGTCCTAGAGTCTTTGTGGATTCGATCCCTAAGTACTACACTGAACTCTTATTGAGAGAGTAAAAATGGGAAATAGAGTTAATTTGAAAGTGAAATAAAACCCCACATGACCAGGATGAATCAAGACGTAAGAAGATTGATTCGGAAACATAAATCAGTTGAGAATCACTATGAATTTGAATAAATATCATAAGAATTATGATGAAGAAGATATTTCACTTTCAACTCATGTGATTCCAGCTTACCGTGTTTGGACAAATGACTAATTCTTCAAGATTCTAGTCAAACCAGAATTAATCAAAATGTAAGAATATTTATTTGGAAACATAAATCAATTGAGAATCACCACGAAGTTGAATAAATATCATAGGAGTTATGACGAAGAAGGTATTCCTTTTTCAACTCATATGATTCCAACATACCCGGTTTGGACAAATGGCAAGTTCTTCAAGATTATTATCAATCGAGGATGAATCAAGATGGAAGAAGCTTGATTTGTAAACATAAATAAGTGGAGAACCAGCACAAAGTTGAACAAATATCATAGGAGTTATGATGAAGAAGGTATCCCACATTCAACTTAGGTAATTCCAGCTTGCAATGTTTGGAAAAATGGCTAGGTCTTCAAGATTCTAATCAAACAAGGATGAATCAAGATGTAAGAATCATAATCTGGAAACATAAATCAGTATAGAATCACCACGAATTTGAATAAATCTCATAGAAATTACGATGAAGAAGGTATCCCACTGTCAACTCATGTGATTCCATCTTAACATGTTTGGCAAATGGAATGTTCTTCAAGGTTCTGATCAAAGGAGAATGAATCAAAATGTAAAAAGATTTATTTAGAAACATAATCAGTGTAAAATAACCACGAAATTAAATAAATATAATAGGAGTTATGATGAAGAAGGTATACCACTTTTAACTCATGTGATTCCATCTTACAATGTTTAGACAAATTGGAAGTTCTTCAAGGTTCTAATTAATCCAGGATAAATAAAGATATAAGAATCTTGATTTGGAAACATAATTAAGTGGACAATCACCATGAAGTTGAATAAATATCATAGGAGTAATGATGAAGAAGGTATCTCACTTTTAACTCATGTGATTCCAGTTTACCCAATTTAGAGAAATCGCAAGTTGTTCAAGATTCTAATAAAACCAGGATTAATCAAGACGTAAGAAGCTTGATTTGCAAACATAAATTAGTTAAGAATCACACTAAGAAGTTGAATAAATATCATATAAGTTTGGACAAATGACAAGTTCTTCAAGATTTTAATCAAACCAGGATGAATCAAGATGTAAAAAGCTTGATTCGGAAACATAAATCAGTTGATAATAACCACGAAGTTGGATAAATATCATATTAGTTATGATGAAGAAGGTATCCCACTCTCAACTCATGTGATTCCAGGTTACCATGTGTGGACAAATGGCATGTTTTTCAACATTTTAATCAAATCAGGATGAGTCAAGATGTAAGAAGCTTGATTTGGAAACATAATTAAGTGGAGAATCACCACGAATTTGAATAAATATCATAGGAGTTATGATGAAAAAGGCATCACACTTTCAACTCATGATATTCCATCTTGTCCTATTTGGTCAATGGCAAGTTCTTCATGATTCTAATCAAACCATGATGAATCAAGATGTAAAAAGCTTTGTTTGGAAACGTAAATCAGAAGATAATCACCACGAAGTTGAATAAATCTCATAGTAGTTATGAATAAAAAGGTATCTCATTTTCAACTCATGTGATTCCAGTTTACCTTGTTGGGACAAATGACATGTTTTTCAAGAATCTAATCAAACATGGATGAATCAAGATGTAAGAATTATGATTTGGAAAGATAAATCAGTGTATAATCACTACAAGTTGAATACATCTCATAGGAGTTATGATAAAGAATGTATCCTACTTTAAACTCATGTGATTCTAGCTTACCATGTTTATGCAAATGGTAAATTCTTTAAGATTCTAATCAAACTAGGATGAATACAGATCTGACAAGCTTGAGTTAGAAACCTAAATCAGTGGAGAATCAACACGAAGTTGAATAAATATAATGAAGTGGAGTTATGATGAAGAAGGTATCCCACTTTCAACTCAAATGATTCCAACTTTCATGTTTTGACAAATGACAAGTTCTTCAAGATTCTAATCCAAACAGGATGAATCAATATGTAAGAAACTTGATATAGAAGAATAATTCAGTGGAGAATCACCATAAAGTTGAATAAATCTAATAGGAGTTATGATGAAAAAGGTTTCCCACTTTCAACTCACGTGATTCCTATTTACCTTGTTGGGACAAATGGCAAGTTCTTCAATATTCAAATCAAACAAGGATAAATCAGATGTAAGAATCTTTATCTGGAAATATAAATAAGTGTAGAATCACCACGAGGTTGAATAAATCTAATAGGAGTTATAATAAAGAAAATATCCCAATTTCAACTCATTGGATTCCAACTGATCATGTTGAGACAAATGGCAAGTTCTTCAAGATTCTAATCAAACCAAGATGAATCAATCTGTTGGAAGATTGGTTTAGAAACATAATTTAGTAGGTAATAACCAAAAAGTGAATAAATCTAAAAGGAGCTATGATGAAGAACATAACCCATTTTAAAATCATGTGATTCCAGCTTACCCTGTTTGGACAAGTGGAAAGTTCTTCAATATTTTAATAAAATCAGTGTACAATCACCACGAAGTTGAATAAACGTAACAGGATTTATAATAAAAAAGAGCTACCCTCCTTTCAACTCATGTGATTCTAGCTAACCATGTTTGAACAAATGGAAAGTTCTTCAAAATTTTAATCAAACCAGGATGAATCAAGATGTAAGAAGGTTTATTTGGAAACACAAATCAGTTAGAATCACCAAGAAGTTTAATAAATGCCATAGGAGTTATCATGAAGAAGGTATCCTCCTTTCAACTCATATGATTCAAGCTTACCTTCTTTATACAAATGACAAGTTCTTCAAGATTCAAATCAAACAAGGATGAATCAAAGTATAAAAAAGCTTTATTTGGAAAATAATTTCATTGTAAAATCACCACGAAGTTGAATAAATATCATAGGAGTCATGATGAAGAAGGTATCCTACTTTCAACTCAGATGACTCTAGCTTGTCCTGTTTGGACAAATGACAAGTTCTTTAAGATTCTAATCAAACCAGGATGAACTAAGATGTAAAAATTAATCCGGAAAAATAAATTAGTGGATAATAACCACAAGTTGAATAAATATCATAAGAGTTATGATGAAGAAGGTATCCTACTTTCAACTCATGTGATTCAAGCTTACCCTGTTGAGACAAATGGCAAGTTCTTTAAGATTCTAATCAAACAAGGATGAATCAAGTTGTAAGAATCTTGATTTAGAAATATAAACCAGTGTAGAATCACCACGAGTTGAATAAATCTCATAGGAGTTATGATGAAGAACATATCTCACTTTAAACTCATGTGATTCCAGCCTACCATGTTTAGAGAAATGGCAAGTTCTATAAGATTCTAATCAAAACAGGATGAATATAAATGTAAGAAGCTTGATTTGGAAACGTAATTCAGTGGAGAATCACCAAGAAGTTGAATAAATATCATATGAGTTATGATGAAGAAGGTATCCCACTTTCAACTCAAGTGATTCCAACCTATCTTGTTTGGACAAATGAAAAGTTCTTCAAGATTCTAATAAAGCCAGGATAAATCAAGATGTAAAAAGCTTGATTTGGAAAAATAAATCAGTGGAGAATCACCACAAAATTGAATAAATGTCATAGGAGTTATGATGAAGAAGTATCCCACTTTCAACTCATGTGATTTCAGCTTACCCTTTTGGGACAAATGGCAATTGTTTTAATATTCTAATCAAACAAGTATAAATAAAGATGTAAGAATCTTGATATAGAAAAATATAAATCAGTGTTGAATCACCACGAGGTTGAATAAATCTAATACGAGTTATGATGAAGAAAGTATCTCACTTCCAACTTATGTCATTCCAGCTTACCCTGTTAAAACAAATGGAAAGTTCTTCAAGATTATAATCAAACCAGGAAAAATCAAGATGTAACAAGATTGATTTGGAAACATAAATCAGATTAGAATCACCACGAAGTTGGATAAATCACAGAGGAGTTATGATGAAGAAGGTATCCTCCTTTAAACTCATGTGATTCAAGCTTACCTTGTTTATACAAATGACAAGTTCTTCAAGATTCTAGTCAAACCAGGATGAATTCAAGTGCACAAAGCTTTATCTGGAAACAAAATTCTGTACAATCACTACAAAATTTTATAAATCTCATAGGAGTTATTATGGAGAAGTTATCCCAATTTCAACTCATGTAATTCTAGCTTACCATGTTTGGATAAAAGACAAGTTCTTCAAGATTCTAATCAATCCAAGATGAATCAAGATGTAAAAGGCTTGATCTTGAAACATATATCAGTGTAGAATCACCACAAAGATGAATATATCTAATAGGAGTTGTGATGAAAAAAGTTTCCCACATTGAACTCATGTAATTCAAGCTAACATTGTTAGGACAAGTGGCAGGTTTTTCAGGATTCTAATCAAACGAGGATGTATCAAGATCTAAGAAGCTTGATCTGAAAATATTTATCAGTGGAGAATCGCCACAAAGTTGAATAAATATCATTGGAGTTATGATGAAGAATGTATCCCACTTTCAACTCATGTGTTTCGAGCTTGCCTTGTTTGGAAAAATGACAAGTTCTTCATGATTCTAATCAAACCAGGATGAATAAAGATGTAGAACGCTTTAATTAGTAACATAATAAGTGTAGAGAAATCACGAAGTTGAATAAATCTCATAGGTGATATGATGAAGAACGTACCCACATTCGACTGACGTGATTCAAGCTTACCATGTTTAGATAAATGGCAAGTTCTTCAAGATTATTATCAAACAAGGATGAAAACAGATGTAAAAAATCTTGAATTGGAAACATAAATCAATGGATTATCACCATGAAGTTGATTAAATCTAATAGGAATTATAAGGAAGAAGGTATCCCACTTTCAACTCATATGATTCCACCTTACCTTGTTTGAACAAATAACAATTTCTTCGAGATTCTAATCAAGCCAGGATGAATCAAGATGCAAAAATCTTGATTTCGAAACATAAATCAGTGTAGAATTACCACGAAGTTGAATAAATATCAAAGGATTTATGACGAAAAATGTATCCCACTTTCAACTCATGTGATTCCAGCTTGCTTTTTTTGGAAAAATGACAAGTTCTTCATGATTCTAATCAATGCAGGATGAATCAAGATGTACAACGTTTGAATTAGTAACACAATAACTGTAGAAAAATCATGAATTTGAATAAATCTTATACGTGATATGATGAAGAACGTATCCCACTTTTGACTCACATGATTCAAGCTTACCATGTTTGGATAAATGGCAAGATCTTAAAGATTCTTGTCAAACAAGGATGAAAATAGATACAGAATGCTTGAATTGGAAACATAAATCAATGGATTATCACCATGAAGTTGAATAAATCTAATATGAATTATAAGGAAGAAGGTTTCCCACTTTCAACTCATATGATTCCACTTTATCATGTTTGAACAAATAACAAGTTCTTCAAGATTCTAATCAAACCATGATGAATCAAGATGAAAGAAGCTTGATTAAGAAACATAAATCAGTGTAGAATTGAATAAATCTCATAGCAGTTATGATGAAGAAGGTATCTCACTTTCAACTCATGTGATTCCAAGTTATCATGTTTGGACAAAACTTAAGTTCTTCAAGATTCTAATCAAACGATGATGAATAAATATGTGAAAAAAATTATTTGTAAACATAAATCAGTGGAGAATCACCAAAAAGTTTAATAAATATCATAGGAGTTATGATTAAGAAGGTATCCAACTTTCAACTTAGGTAATTCTAGGTTGCTTTTTTTGACGAATGACTAGTTCTTCAAGATTTTAGTCAAACCAAGATAAACTTGATTTGGAAATATAAGTCATTAAAGAATAACCACGAAGTTGAATAAATCTCATAGGAGTTATGATGAAGAAAGATTTCTCCTTTCAACTCATGTGATTCTAACTTACCTGATTTGGACAAAAGGCAAGTTCTTCAAGATTATAATCATACAAAGATGAATAAATATGCAAGAAGTTTGATTTGTAAAAATAAATTAGTGGAGAATCACTAGAAAATTTAATAAATATCATAGGAGTTATGATGAAGAAGGTATCCAAATTTCAACTTAGGTGATTCAAGCTTGCCTTTTTTGACAAATGGTAGGTTCTTCAAGATTCTAATCATACCAAGACAAGCTTGATTTGGAAAAATAAATCAGTAAAGAATCACCATGAAGTTGAATAAATCTCATAGGAGTTATGATGAAGAAGGTATTCTCCTTTCAACTCATGTGATTCCAACTTACCTTGTTTAGACAAATGATAAGTTTTTCAATAATCTAATCTAACCAGAATGAATCAATCTGTAGGAAGCTTGATATAAACATAAATTAGTGGGTAATCACAAAGAAATTGAATAAATCTAAACGGAGTTATAATGAAGAACATAACCTATTCTAAACTCATGTGATTCTTGCTTACCATGTTTGGACAAGTGGAAAGTTCTTCAATATTGTAATAAAACTAGGAGGAATCAAGAGGTAAGAATATTGATTTGAAAACATAAATCAGTGTACACTCACCACGAAGTTGAATAAACTTAATAGGATATATGATGAAGAAGGTATCCCACTTTCACTCATGTGATTCCAGCTTTCCTTGTTCTGACAAACGGCAAGTTCTTCAAGATTCCAATCGAACCAGAATAAAGTTAAGATGTAAGAAGCTTGATTTGGAAACATAATTTAGTGGAGAATTACCACGATGTTGAATAAATATCATAGGATTTATGATGAAGTAGGTATCCTACTATCAACTCATGTGATTTCAGCTTACCATATTTGGATAAATGGCAAGTTCTTCAATATTCTAATAAAACTAGAATGAAACAAGATGTGAAATAGCGGTTCAGAAACATAAATCAGTGAAGAATCACCATGAAGTTAAACAAATCTCATCGGAGTTTTGACGAAAAAGGTATCTCACTTTCAACTCATGTGATTTTAGCTTAATATGATTGGACAAATGGCAAGTTCTTCAAAATTCTGATCAAACCAGGACTAATAAAGATGTAAGAATCGTGATTTGGGAATATAAATCAGTGTAGAATCACCACGAGTTGAATAACTCTTTTAGGAGTTATGATGAAGAACGTATCTCAATTTCAACTTATGTGATTTTAGCTTTCCGGGTTTAAACAAATTGCAAGTTCTTTAAGATTTAATCAAACTAGGATGAATCAAAATTTAAGAAGCTTGATTTGGAAACATAAATCTGTGGAGAATCACCACAAAGTTGAATAATCACCACAAAGTTGAATAAATATTATATGATTTTTGATAAATAAGGTATTCCACCTTCAACTCAGGTGATTCCAGCTTGTCCAATTTAGAAAAATGACAAGTTCTTCAAGATTCTAATCAAACTAGGATGAACTAAGATGTAAAAAACTTGATTTGAAAAAATTAACCAGTGTATAATCACCACAAGTTGAATAAATCTCATAGGAGTTATGGAAAAAATGTATCACACTTTCAACTCATGTGATTCCAGCTTACCCTGTTGGGACAAATGGCAAGTTCTTCAAGATTATGATCAAACAAAAATGAATCAAGATGTAAGAATCTTGAATTAGAAAACCAGTTTAGAAGCATCACGAGGTTGAATAAATCTCATATGAGTTATGATGAAGAATGTATCCTACTTTAAATTTATGTAATTCCACCTTATCATATTTAGACAAATGGCAAGTTCAATAAGATTCTAATCAAACTAGGATGAATACAGATGTAAGAAGCTTGAGTTGGAAATATAAATCAGTGGAGTATCACAATGAAATATAAATCAGTGGAGAATCACCATGAAATTGAATAAATATCATAGGAGTTATGATAAAGAGGGTATCCACTTTCAACTCAAGTGATTCCAACTTGCTCTGTTTTGACAAATGACAAGTTCTTCAAGATTATAATCAAACCAGGATGAACCAATATGTAAGAAACTTGATTTATAAAAATAATTCAGTGGACAATCACCATAAAGTTGAATAAATCTAATAGAAGCTATGATGAACAAGGTATCCCACTTTCAACTCGTGTTATTCCGGCTTACCCTGTTGAGACAAATGGCAAGTTCTTCGAGATTCTAATCAAACAAGGATGAATAAAGATGTAAGAATCTTGATTTGTAAATATAATTCAGTGTGGAGTCACCCCGAGTTGAATAAATCTCATAGGAGTTATGATGAAGAATGTATCCCACTTTAAACTCATGTGATTCCAGCTTACCATGTTTAGACAAATGGCATGTTCATTAAGATTCTAATCAATCTTGGATGACTACAGATGTAAGAAGCTTGAGTTTGAAACATATATCTGTGGAGAATCACCACGAATTTGAATAAATGTCATAGGAGTTAGGATGAATAAGGTATCCGACTTTTAACTTAGCTAATTCCAGAATTTCCCTGTTTGAACAAATAACAAGTTCTTCAAGATTATAATTGAACTAGGATGAATCAAGATGTAAGAAGTTTGATTTTGAAACATAAATCAGAGTAGAATTACCATGGAGTTGAATAAATGTCATAGGAGTTATGATGAAGAAGATATATCACTTTCAACTCATGTGATTCCAACTTATCCTGTTTGGACAAAAGACAAGTTCTTCAAGATTTAAATCAAACGAAGATGAATAAATATGTAAGAAGTTTGATTTGTAAACCTAAATCAGTATAAAATCTCCACTAGTTTGAATAAATCTAAAAGGAGTTATGATGAACAACTTATCCCATTTTAAACGCATGTGATTCCAGCTTATCATGTTTGGACAAGTGGAAAGTTCTTCAATATTCTTACTAAATATAGAGGAATCAAGATGTAAGAATATTTATATGGAAACATTAATCAGTGTAAAATCACCACGAAGTTGAATAAAGCTAAATAGGATTTATGATGAAGTAAGTATTTCACTTTCAACTCATGTGATTTGAGCTTACCATGTTTGAACAAATGGAAAGTTCTTCAAGATTCTAATCAAACCAGGATGAATCAAGATGTAAGAAGCTTGATTTCAAAACATAAATCAGTTTAGAATCACCACGAATTTGAATAAATATCATAGGAGTGATGATGAACAATGTATCCTCTTTTCAACTCATGTGATTCGATCTTATCTTGTTTATAAAAATGACCAGTTCTTCAAGATTTTAGTCAAACCAGGATGAAACAAAGTATAAGAAGCTTTATTTGGAAACAAAATTCAGTGTAAAATCACCACGAAGTTTAATAAATCTCATAGGAGTTTTTTGAAGAATGTATCCCATTTTCAACTCATGTGATTCTAGCTTACCATGTTTGGAAAAAAATGGCAAGTTCTTCAAGATTCTAATCAATCTAAGATGAATCAATATGTAAAGAGCTTGATCTTGAAACAAAAATAAGTGTAGAATCAACACGAAGTAGAATAAATATAATGGGAGTTATGATGAAAAAGTATCCCACTTTGAACTCATGTAATTCCAGCTTACCTTGTTTGGATAACTTGCAGGTTTTTCAGGATTCTAACCAAACCATGAAGTATCAAAATGTAAGACGCTTGATCCGGAAACATAAATCAGTGGAGAATCAAAATGAAGTTGAATAAATATCATAGGACTTATAATGAAGAAGGTATCTCACTTTCAACTCATGTGATTCGATTTTTGCCTTGTTTGGACAAATAAAAAGTTCTTCAGGATTCTAATCAAACCATGATGAATCTAGAGTAGAAGGTTTGACTTATAGAATCATCACAAAGTTTAATAAACCTAATAGGATTTATGGTGAAGAAGGTATCCTATTTTCAACTCATGTGATTCCAGCATGCCCTGTTGGGACAAATGACAAGTTATTCAAAACTATAATCAAACAAGGATGAATCAAGATGTAAGAATCATGATTTGAAAATATAAATCAGATTATCCTTTTTGAACAAAGGGAAAGTTCTTCAAAAATAAGTGTAGAATCATCACGAAATTTAATAATTCTAATAGGATTTATGGTGAAGAAGGTATCCCACTTTGATCTCATGTAATTCCAGCATGTCCTGTTGGGACAAATGACAAGTTCTTCAAAATTTTAATCAAACAAGGATGAATCAAGATGTAAGAATCATGATTTGGAAATATAAATCAGCTTATCCTTTTTGAACAAATGGAAAGTTCTTCAAGATTCTAATCAAACGAGGATGAATAAAGATGTAAGAAGTTTGATTTGTAAACATTAATAAGTGGATTTATGATAAAGAAGGTATCCAACTCTCAACTTAGGTGATTCCAGCTTGCCCTTTTTGATAGATGGCTAGTTCTTCAAGATTCTAATCAAACCAACTTACTATGTTTATACAAATGATAAGTTTTTCAAGATTCTAATCAAACCAGGCTGAATGAAGGTGTAATAAGCTTCATTTGGAAACATAAATTCGTGTAGAATCACCATGAAGTTGAATAAATCTCATAGAATTTATGATGAAGAAAGTATCCCACTTTAAACTCATGTGATTCCAGCTTGCCTTGTTTGGACAAATGGCAAGTTCTTCAAGATTCCAATCGAACCAGAATAAATCAAGATGTAAGAAGCTTGATTTGGAAACATAACTTAGTGGAGAATTACCACGATGTTGAATAAATATCATAGGATTTATGATGAAGTAGGTATCCTACTATCAACTCATGTGATTCCAGCTTACCATATTTGGATAAATGACAACTTCTTCAATATTCTAATAAAACTAGAATGAAACAAGATGTAAAATAGCGGTTCAGAAACATAAATCAGTGAAGAATCACCATGAAGTTAAACAAATCTCATCGGAGTTGTGATGAAAAAGGTATCTCACTTTCAACTCATGTAATTTCAGCTTACCATGATTGGACAAATGGCAAGTTCTTCAAAATTCTAATCAAACCAGGACTAATAAAGATGTAAGAATCGTGATCTGGGAATATAAATCAGTGTAGAATCACCACGAGTTGAATAACTCTTTTAGGAGTTATGATGAAGAACGTATCTCACTTTCAACTTATGTGATTTTAGCTTTCCGGGTTTAAACAATTGGCAAGTTCTTTAAAATTTTAATCAAACTAGGATCAATCAAAATTTAAGAAGCTTGATTTGGAAACATAAATCTGTGGAGAATCACCACAAAGTTGAATAAATATTATAAGATTTATGATAAATAAGGTATCCCACCTTCAACTCAGGTGATTCCAGCTTGTCCAATTTAGAAAAATGACAAGTTCTTCAAGATTCTAATCAATCTAAGATGAATAAATATGTAAAGAGCTTGATCTTGAAACAAAAATAAGTGTAGAATCAACACGAAGTAGAATAAATATAATAGGAGTTATGATGAAAAAGTATCCCACTTTGAACTCATGTAATTCCAGCTTACCTTGTTTGGATAACTTGCAGGTTTTTCAAGATTCTAACCAAACCAGGAAATATCAAAATGTAAGACACTTGATCCGGAAACATAAATCAGTGGAGAATCATAATGAAGTTGAATAAATATCATAGGACTTATAATGAAGAAGGTATCCCACTTTCAACTCATGTGATTCGAGTTTTGCCTTGTTTGGACAAATAAAAAGTTCTTCAAGATTCTAATCAAACCATGATGAATCTAGAGTAGAAGGTTTGACTTAGAAACATAAATAAGTGTAGAATCATCACGAAGTTTAATAAACCTAATAGGATTTATGGTGAAGAATGTATCCTATTTTCAAATCATGTGATTCCACCATGCCCTGTTGGGACAAATGACAAATTCTTCAAAACTAGAATCCAACAAGGATGAATCAAGATGTAAGAATCATGATTTGAAAATATAAATCAGATTATCCTTTTTGAACGAATGGAAAGTTCTTCAAAAATTAGTGTAGAATCATCATGAAGTTTAAAAAATCTAATAGGATTTATGGTGAAGAAGGTATCCCACTTTGAAATCATGTAATTCCAGCATGCCCTATTGGGACAAATGACAAGTTCTTCAAAATTTCAATCAAACAAGGATGAATCAAGATGTAAGAATCATGATTTAGAAATATAAATCAGCTTATCCTTTTTGAACAAATGGAAAGTTCTTCAAGATTCTAATCAAACGAGGATGTATAAAGATGTAAGAAGTTTGATTTGTAAACATAAATCAGTGGATTTATGATAAAGAAGGTATCCAACTCTCAACTTAGGTGATTCCAGATTGCCCTTTTTGATAGATGGCTAGTTCTTCAAGATTCTAATCAAACCAACTTACTATGTTTATACAAATCATAAGTTTTTCAAGATTCTAATCAAACCATGATGAATGTAGGTGTAAGAAGCTTCATTTGGAAACATAAATTCGTGTAGAATCACCATCAAGTTGAATAAATCTCATAGAATTTATGATGAAGAAAGTATCCCACTTTCAACTCATGTGATTCCAGCTTGCCTTGTTTGGACAAATGGCAAGTTCTTCAAGATTCCAATCGAACCAGAATAAATCAAGATGTAAGAAGCTTGATTTGGAAACATAACTTAGTGGAGAATTACCACGATGTTGAATAAATATCATAGGATTTATGATGAAGTAGGTATCCTACTATCAACTCATGTAATTCCAACTTACCATATTTGGATAAATGGCAACTTCTTCAATATTCTAATAAAACTAGAATGAAACAAGATGTAAAATAGCGGTTCAGAAACATAAATCAGTGGAGAATCACTATGAAGTTAAACAAATCTCATCGGAGTTGTGATGAAAAAGGTATCTCACTTTCAACTCATGTAATTTCAGCTTACCATGATTGGACAAATGGCAAGTTCTTTAAAATTCTAATCAAACCAGGACTAATAAAATTGTAAGAATCGTGATCTGGGAATATAAATCAGTGTAGAATCACCACGAGTTGAGTAACTCTTTTAGGAGTTATGATGAAGAACGTATCTCATTTCAACTTATGTGATTTTAGCTTTCCGGGCTTAAACAATTGGCAAGTTCTTTAAAATTTTAATCAAACTAGGATGAATCAAAATTTAAGAAGCTTGATTTGGAAACATAAATCTGTGGAAAATCACCACAAAGTTGAATAAATATTATAAAATTTATGATAAATAAGGTATCCCACCTTCAACTCAGGTGATTCCAGCTTGTCCAATTTAGAAAAATGACAAGTTCTTCAAGATTCTAATCAAACTAGGATGAACCAAGATGTAAAAAAATTTGATTTGAAAAAATTAACCACTGTATAATCACCACAAGTTGAATAAATCTCATAGGAGTTATGGAAAAAATGTATCACACTTTCAACTCATGTGATTCCAGCTTACCATGTTGGGACAAATGGCAAGTTCTTCAAGATTATGATCAAACAAAAATGAATCAAGATGTAAGAATCTTGAATTAGAAAACCAGTTTAGAAGCATCACGAGGTTGAATAAATCTCATAGGAGTTATGATGAAGAACATATCCTACTTTAAACTCATGTAATTCCACCTTATCATATTTAGACAAATGGCAAGTTCAATAAGATTCTAATCAAACTAGGATGAATACAGATGTAAGAAGCTTGAGTTGGAAATATAAATCAGTGGAGAATCACCATGAAATTGAATAAATATCATAGGAGTTATGATGAAGAGGGTATCCACTTTCAGCTCAGGTGATTCGAACTTGCTCTGTTTTGACAAATGACAAGTTCTTCAAGATTATAATCAAACCAGGATGAACCAATATTTAAAAAACTTGATTTGTAAAAATAATTCAGTGGAGAATCACCACAGAGTTGAATAAATCTAATAGAAGCTATGATGAACAAGGTATCCCACTTTCAACTCGTGTTATTTCGGCTTACCCTGTTGAGACAAATGACAAGTTCTTCAAGATTCTAATCAAACAAGGATGAATAAAAATGTAAGAATCTTGATTTGTAAATATAAATCAGTGTGGAGTCACCCCGAGTTGAATAAATCTCATAGGAGTTATGATGAAGAATGTATCCCACTTTAAACTCATGTGATTCCAGCTTACCATGTTTAGACAAATGGCAAGTTCATTAAGATTCTAATTAAACTAGGATGAATACAGATGTTAGAATCTTGAGTTTGAAACATATATCTGCAGAGAATCACGACGAAGTTGAATAAATATATAAGGAGTTAGGATGAAGAAGGTATCCGACTTTCAACTTCGGTAATTCAGAATTCCCTAGTTGAACAAATAACAAGTTCTTCAAGATTATAATTTAACTAAGATGAATCAAGATGTAAGAAGTTTGATTTTTAAACATAAATCAGAGTATAAATACCATGAAGTTGAATAAATGTCATATGAGTTATGATGAAGAAGATATATCACTTTTAACTCATGAGATTCCAACTTATCATGTTTGGACAAAAGACAAGTTCTTCAAGATTTAAATCAAACGAAGATGAATAAATATGTAAGAAGTTTGATTTGTAAACCTAAATCAGTATAAAATCTCCACTAGTTTGAATAAATCTAAAAGGAGTTATGATGAACAACTTATCCCATTTTAAACTCATGTGATTCCAGCTTATCATGTTTGGACAAGTGGAAAGTTCCTCAATATTCTTACTAAATATAGAGGAATCAAGATGTAAGAATATTTATATGGAAACATTAATCAGTGTAAAATCACCACGAAGTTGAATAAAGCTAAATAGGATTTATGATGAAGTAAGTATTTCACTTTCAACTCATGTGATTTGAGCTTACCATGTTTGAACAAATGGAAAGTTCTTCAAGATTCTAATCAAACCAGGATGAATCAAGATGTAAGAAGCTTGATTTCAAAACATAAATCAGTTTAGAATCACCACGAATTTGAATAAATATCATAGGAGTGATGATGAACAATGTATCCTCTTTTCAACTCATGTGATTCGATCTTATCTTGTTTATAAAAATAACCAGTTCTTCAAGATATTAGTCAAACCATGATGAATCAAAGTATAAGAAGATTTATTTGGAAACAAAATTCAGTGTAAAATCACCACGAAGTTTAATAAATCTCATAGGAGTTATGTTGAAGAATGTATCCCATTTTCAACTCATGTGATTCTAGCTTACCATGTTTGAAAAAAAATGGCAAGTTCTTCAAGATTCTAATCAATCTAAGATGAATCAATATGCAAAGAGCTTGATCTTAAAACAAAAATCAGTGTAGAATCAACACGAAGTAGAATAAATATAATAGGAGTTATGGTGGAAAAGTATCTCACTTTGAACTCATGTAATTCCAGCTTACCTTGTTTGGATAACTTGCAGGTTTTTCAGGATTCTAACCAAACCAGGAAGTATCAAAATGTAAGAAGCTTGATCCGGAAACATAAATCAGTGGAGAATCATAATGAAGTTGAATAAATATCATAGGACTTATAATGAAGAAGGTATCTCACTTTCAACTCATGTGATTCCAGTTTTGCCTTGTTTGGACAAATAAAAGGTTCTTCAAGATTCTAATCAAACCATGATGAATCTAGAGTAGAAGGCATGAATTAGAAACATAAATAAGTGTAGAATCATCGCGAAGTTTAATAAACCTAATAGGATTTATGGTAACGAAGGTATCTCATTTTCAACTCATGTGATTTCAGCATGCCCTGTTGGGACAAATGGCAAGTTCTTCAAAACTATAATCAAACAAGGATGAATCAAGATGTAAGAATCATGATTTGAAAATATAAATCAGCTTATCCTTTTTGAACAAATGGAAAGTTCTTCAAAAATAAGTGTAGAATCATGACGAAGTTTAATAAACCTAATAGGATTTATGGTGAAGAAGGTATCCCACTTTCAACTCATGTAATTCCAACATGCCCTGTTGGGACAAATGACAAGTTCTTCAAATTTCTAATCAAACAAGGATGAATCAAGATGTAAGAATCATGATTTGGAAATATAAATCAGCTCATCCTTTTTGAACAAATGGAAAGTTCTTCAAGATTCTAATCAAACGAGGATGAATAAAGATGTAAGAAGTTTGATTGTAAACATAAGGTATCCAACTCTCAACTTAGGTGATTCCAGATTGCCCTTTTTGATAGATTGCTAGTTCTTCAAGATTCTAATCAAACCAACTTACTATGTTTATACAAATGGTAAGTTTTTCAAGATTCTAATAAAACCATGATGAATGAAGGTCTAAGAAGCCTCATTTGGAAACATAAATTCGTGTAGAATCACCACGAAGTTGAATAAATCTCATAGAATTTATGATGAAGAAAGTATCCCACTTCAACTCATGTGATTCAAGCTTGCCTTTTTGGACAAATGATAAGTTCTTTATGATTATAATTAAACTAGGATAAATCAATATGTAGAAAGCTTGATTTGGAAACATAAATCAGTGCAGAGTTACCATGTTGTTGAATAAATTTCATAGGAGTTATGATGAAGAAGGTATCCTACTTTCAATTCACGTGATTCCAGCTTACCATGTTTGGATAAATGGCAAGTTCTGAAGGATGATAATCAAACTAGAATGAATCAAGATGTAAAATTCTCAATTCAGAAACATAAATAAGTGGAGAATCACCATAATGTTGAACAAATCTCATAGAAGTTGTGATGAGGAATGTATCCAACTTTCAACTAATGTGATTCCACCTTACTATGTTTTGACAAATTGCAAGTTCTTCTAAATTTTAATCAAACCAGGATGAATCAAGATGTAGGAATCTTGATTTGGAAATAAAAATCAGTGTAGAAGTTCTTCTAAATTTTAATCAAAGCATGATGTATCCCATTTTGAACTTATGTGATTCCAGCTTACAATGTTTATAAAAATGGCAAGTTTTTTAAGATTCTAATCAAACAAGGATGAATAAAGATGTAATAAGCTTGATTTTGAAACAGGAATCAGTGGCGAATCACCACGAAGTTGAACAAATGTCAAAGGAGTCATGATGAGGAAGATATCCTACTTTTAACTCTAGTGATTCCAGCTTATCATGTTTGGACAAATGACAAATTCTTCAAAATTCTAATGAAACCAGGATAAACCAAGATATAAAAATCTTGATTTGGAAAAAAATAATTCAGTGGAGACTCACCACAAAGTTAAATATATATCATAGGAGTTATGATGAAGAAGGTATCCCACTTTCAACTCATGTGATTCCAGGTTACCACGTTGGGATAAATGACAAGTTTTTAAAGATTATAATCAAATAAGGATGAATCAAGATATAAGAATCTTGATTTGTAAAATATAAACCAGTGCAAAATCTATAGGATTTGAATAAATCTCATAGGTGTTAGATGAAGAACATATCCCACTTTAAACTCATGTGATTCCAGCTTACCATGTTTAGACAAATGGCAATTTCTTTAAGATTTTAATCAAACTATGATGAATACAGATGTAGGGGCATGTTTATTGCAGGTCCCTTAGCATAGGGTTCTTAGCTTTTCTATGAGACGTATCTTAACTTTCAACTAAGAAAACTTAAGAATCGTCTCTTAAATAAGAGACCTAAGAGACGTCTCTTAGCGGAAAAGTATTAAAAAGGTGAAGTTATAAGTTAAGAACCCCACCATAAGAGACCCGGAATAAAAATTCCCTAAGAAGCTTGATTTGGAAACATAAATCAGTGGAAAATCACCACGAAGTTGAATAAATATCATAGGAGTTATGATGAAGAAGGTATCTCACTTTCAACTCAAGTGATTTCAGCTTGTCCTGTTTTGACAAATAACAAGTTCTTGAAGATTCTAATCAAACAAGGATGAAACCATATGTAAACAACTTTATTTGGAAAAATAATTCAGTGGAAAATCACCACAAAGTTAAATAAATCACATAGGATTTATCATGAACAAGTATCCCACTTTAAACACTTGTGATTCGAGCTTACCTTGTTAAGACAAATGGCAAGTTCTTCAAGATTCGAATCAAACAAGGTGAGTAAAGATGTTAGAATCTTGATCTGGAAATATAAATCAGTGTAGAATCACCACAAGGATGAATAAATCAAATAGGAGTTATGATGAAGAAAATATCTCACTTCAACTTATGTGATTCCAGCTGACCATGTTTAGACAAATGGCAAGTTCTTCAAGATTCTAATCAAACTAAGATGAATCAAGTTGTAGGAATATTGATTTTGAAACATAAATTAGTGGGGAATCACCAAGAAATTGAGTAAATCTAAATGGAGTTTTGATGAAGAACATAACCATTTAAAACTCATGTGATTCTAGCTTACCCTATTTGGACAAATGAAAAGTTCTTCAATATTCTAATAAAACCATGAGGAATCAACATGTAAGAAGCTTGATTTAGAACCATAAATCAGTGTACAATCATCACAAAGTTGAATAAACCTAATAGGATGTATGATGAAGAAGGTATTCAATTTCAAAAGATAATAAATAAGATGTAAGAAACTTGGTTTAGAAACATAAGAAGTGAAGAATCACAACGAAGTTGAATAAATATCATAAGAGTTATGATGAAGAAGGTATCTCACATTCAACTAAGGTTATTCCAGCTTGTCGTATGTGGAAAAATGACAAGTTATTCAAGATTTTAATCAAACCAGAATGAATTAAGATGTAAAAAAAGTGGAAACATAAATCTGTTTAGAATCACCACGAAGTTGAATAAATTTCATAGGATTTATGATGAAGAAGTTATCTTCCTTTCAACTGATGTGATTCAAGCTTACCTTGTTTATACAAATGACAAGTTCTTCAAGATTCTAGTCAAATATAGATGAATCAAAGTGTAAGAATTTTAATTTGGAAACATAAATCAGTGGAGAATCACCACATAGTTGAATAAATCTCATAGGAGTTATGATGAAGAAGGTATCACACTTTCAACTCAGGTGATTCCAGCTTGTTCTTCTTGGATAAATGACAAGTTTTTCAAGATTCTAATCAAACCATGATGAATCAAGATGTAAAAAACTTGATTTAGAAATATTATAAGTGTAGAATCACCACGAGGTTGAATAACTTTCATAGATCTTATGTTGAAAAACGTATTTCACTTTCAACTCATCTGATTCTAACTTATCATGTTTGGACAAATGGCCATTTGTCTAAACATGATAAGCTAGAATCACATGAGTTGAAAGTTAGATATCTTCTTCATCATAATTCCTATGAGATTTATTCAAATTTGTGGAGATTTTCCACTGATTTACTATTTCAGATCACGTTTTTAACATCTTGATTCATCATGGTTTGATTAGAAGCTTAAGAACTTGTCATTTTTCAAAAAAAAAAAAAGCAAGCTGGAATGACATGAGTTGAAAGTGGGATACCATCTTCATCATAACTCTGATGATATTTATTCAAGTTCTTGGTGATTCTCCATTAATTTATGTTTCCATAACAAGATTCTTACATCTTGATTCATATTGGTTTCATTAGAATCTTGAAGAACTTGTCATTTTTCCAAACATGGTAAGCTGGAATCACATGACTTGAAAGTGAGATACGTTTTTCAACATAAATTATATGAGATTTATTCAACTTCGTAGCCCTTCTACACTAATTAATATTAGTAATTCAAGTTTTTTACATCTTGATTCATCATGGTTTGATTAGAATCTTGAAAAACTTGTCATTTGTCCAAACAGGACAAGCTAGAATCACCTCAGTTGAAAGTGGGATACCTTTTTCATCATAACTCCTATGAGATTTATTCAACTCTGGTGATTCTCCATTGGTTTATGTTTCCAAATCAAGATTCTTACATCTTGATTCATCCTGGTATTACTGGCATCTTGAAAAACTTGTCCTTTTTCTAAAGAGGGTAAGATGGAATCACATGAGTTGAAAGTGAAATATCTTCTTCATCACCACTCCTATGAGATTTATTCAACCTCATGGTGATTCTATACTGATTAATATTTCCAAATCAGGATTCTTACATCTTGATTCATCCTTGTTTGATTAGAATCTTGAAGAAATTTCCATTTGTCCCAACAAGGTAAGATGGAATCACATGACTTGG
Source organism: Moricandia moricandioides (assembly GCA_905132885.1). Taxonomy (NCBI): domain Eukaryota; kingdom Viridiplantae; phylum Streptophyta; class Magnoliopsida; order Brassicales; family Brassicaceae; genus Moricandia; species Moricandia moricandioides. The sequence continues at coordinate 60,129 of CAJHQQ010000827.1, read as the reverse complement.
AAGTAGGATACCTACTTCATCATAACTCCCATGAGATTTATTCAACGTCGTGGTTATTATTCACTGATTTATGTTTCCAAATCAAGCTTCTTACATCTTGATTCATCCTGGTTTGATTGAAATCTTAAAGAACTTGTCATTTCTCTAAACAGGGTAAGCACGAATCACATGAGTTGAAAGTGGATACATTCTTCATCATAACCCATGTAGCACCCCCAATCCTGAATAAGGATCGTGGAACTGACCATGGTTCGAGGAAATGAACTAAGGATCGTTTAGATCAAGTTAAATACGTTCCATGGTCAGAATAGAGTTAAGTCATAAGGACTTAACCAAAAGAGAGGGAGAGAAACGAGTTAAAAGAGCTAGAACAAGTGTTTGGGCAACTGGACCGAGTGTACGGTCAGCTTGACCAGCTAAACACAGTTCGACTAAGCTCAGCTCAGCTCAACACTACCTAGGTCAGCTCATTCAGCTGAGCTACCAGATCAGTCAGCTGGACCAGCTGGGGATCAGCTCATCTCAGCTGGACGGAGTGTTCGGGTTCTGGGCAGTTTGTCCGGGTCCGGGCCGGTGGTGGGCCAAGGTGGTCCGGCCATGGTGGTTGGGACCTGGTGGACACTTGGGCTAGGCCATGGGCTAAGTCTGGTGGGTCTGGGTCGTGTTTGGGCTTGATATCGACCCAATAAAGGTCTGGTATTGGCGAAGGGTTGCGGGTGGTCAGGGGTTGCAACCTATCGACCAAGTCGTGCCCCTTCACCAACAAGTCGTGCATGTTCGTGGGGCAAGACTTACCCCCTCGTCCTCTATAAATAGGGGTCCTCCCTGCACGTTTTTATCATTCAGTTTCAGAGTAAAACACTCAGAGAAAACGTGAGAGAGAGAGAGAGAGAGAGAGAGAGAAGAAGAGAGACAGTTCTCGGCCAAAAAGAGGGCCGATTGTGGTGGTAATCTTTCCGGCAAGTGTAATCGTTTGGGAAAGGATTTCCGATCAGGGATAGGGAAGTCTGATAAGGTGAAGAACGTGGAAGACCCTAATGTGGTTTCCAAGGTAGACATGGGCTGTGGGTTCCATGGTGCATGCGGCTCACCCTTGTGGTCAAACCGATGTTCCGATTGGTCCCATTTTTGCATCCGATCCCTCTTAGTCTTAATTCCATCCATTCTTCATCTTATCTTTCTGTTCATACACGAAGGGGTGTGATGGTAATATAATGGGTTCCGATCCTGAACTTAATCGATCCACATCCCAACCGCAACCTAGACCAAGGGTCGGTTATGCGGGTCAGTCCGGATCGTGCCAAAGTATGGCCAGTTGGTCTGAACGTTTGGGAAGTCCCAAAAGGGTACGAGTTGCCAAAGGGTACGAGTTGCCAAGAGTCATGAGTGCCAAAGGAAATGAGAGTCTAAAGGGTGTGAGTAACCAAGAGGTATGACTTACCAAGGGTTACGAATACTAAAAGGTACCATAGACCAATGGGTGTCATTGACCAAAGGGTGCGAGTACGAAAGGGTGCAAGTTACCAAAGGGTGTGAGTTTGAAACGGTACCAATGGATGTAGGTTATGTCCGGTCCATATGGTTCAGTCCACGGTCCATGGGCAAGGACACGTACACGGTCGTTTGGCCGGGGTAATGGGTCGCAAGGTCCGATCGGTTGTAATACCATCCGGATTGGGCAATGGCCTTACTCGGTTGTAAGGATCCAGGCCGAGTGCCAGATCAGGTAAGGGAGTCCATTGGGCTAATGGGCCGCACTTAAAGGGTATCCGATCGTACAAAGAACATTGTTCGGTTGGACGGACTGGTTCGTGGTCGATACGGTTCTGATCGTGTTTCTGTTTGTTTAATCTGGACTGTCTGCCTATTCTAAGTAATGTGGGATGGTTGGTTGAATGACTTGGGATATGGTGGATAAGTCGAACATATTATATGATTGCGTTGATTGAGGTTAATCGTAATTCTAGGAACCAAGCCAAGCATTATAGGATCTATTCGTTCTGTCTTTGGTTAAGATTAATGCTTATGCGTTATGGTTTCAGGATCTGAGATTGGTTGTGGTCAAGCCAAGGAACCGTGAAGACTCAATTAGTGAAAGGCTGTGTGGCGTGTGGCTAGATGAAGTTAGAGGTGAATTAGTTATTGTTTATGAAACTGTTAAGAAATTATGTATCGGACCACATGAATTGGAGTGATACATATGAACTTATTTATTATTCCACTGTGCTATCTGTCTATTTGTTTATGAACCTCATATGCTAAATATGACTTAGTAAATAAAAGAATTAACAAAAGAATCAAACAAGCAATGAAATGATCAAAGTAAGGCATTTGGTCCAGTTGGGTCGAAGGGCCAGGATCGGGTCTTACAACCCAAACCCGGCCGACTAGGCCGCGGTCGAAGACTCACGTCGCTCGGTCCGTACACAGACCGAACCTCTAGATTTTTTGCTCTTATTTATAATTTCGCCTAACAGCGAAGGTTATCTTTAGACCTTAGCTTACGACTACCTTAGTCGATTCCTAGCTTAGATCCTTTCAAATTATGCACAACGGAATATTTTCTAGATATCATTGGTCTATGACCAATCTAATACTTGTCCGGTTTAATCACCTCAGCCTTGGTTAGCTATATCAACTACCAACTAGCTCAAAGGTCGATCCTAAACCCAAACCAATTCATACTGATCTGAGGTTCCATTCCCCTCAATCATTCTACCAGCATCCTAACCAGATACTAATATAACCAGTATTTGATAAATCATACCTTTGCCACATCCATGGAGCTTAGTAGCTCATCGGACCTCCATTGACCCGAACTACACTTACTTGTCTAATGAACCATTAGACTCATCTTATCTTATTGTTATATAAGACAAATCCCTTTGGGTAATTAGTCATTCAACCAACCATCCCCACAAACTACGGTAACCCTTGAGAAGTCTTCAATCAGCTAAGGATATGTATCTGGCCCTTATCGGCTCATACAACATCCAGCCTCGTTTCACCGTATAGGCAATAGTACCAAGCCCTTTCCTGGACTGAGAATACCCATCATATCCTAAGTCAATCATCCAACCATCCTCACATGACTTAGAACTGATAAGTCTTCATCTTGCCTGATCGGCATTGGTCTATATCCGAGACAACCGATCTAACGTGTTCATAGCAAACGATGTATTCATTAATCAGGTTAGATCCGACACCTTGATCCATCCCTTATGGATCAGGTCTTCCCTTATCAACCATGATCAGATCATATACATCTTTCCTTGAACAATCACACCTACTTGGTCACGATCCATTCGTACCTCCTCGGTCCCAAATCATTCGTACCCTTTCAGACCCAAACCGTTCGTACCCTTTCGGTCTCGACCCGTTCGCACCCTTTTGGTCCCGACCTGTTCGCACCCTTTCGGTCCCGACCCGTTTGCATCCTTAATGTCCCGACCCGTTTGCATCCCTTGGATCACAATACGTTCTTACCTCTTGGACCACGACACGTTCGTACCTTTTGGATCACGACACGTTCGTACCTTTTGGATTACGACACGTTCCTACCTTTTGGATCACGACACGTTCGTATGTCCTGACTTAACAAGTCATGGACTGAACCATATGGACCGGACAGAACCTGCATCCAATGGCACCTTTTGGAACATGCACCCTTTGGTCGATGGCACCTTTTGGTCCTCGTACCCTTTGATACTCGTAACCCTTGGCACCTCATGCCTTTTGGTTACTTGCACCCTTTGGTAACTCACAACCCTTGGTGACTCATGACTCTTGGCACTCGTACCCTTTGGGTCATTCACAACCGTTCAGCCTAACCGCCCATTCTCTGGAACGATTCGGACTGTCCACATATCCGACCCTTTGGGACTTGATCCAATCCACTTGGAACGACTAAAGGCCATAACCCAATAGCCCATACAAGCCCAATGAACCCACATAATTCCCATTTCCAGAACAAAGGAAAACCGATCATGGCTAAGACCCATCGGACCATCCGTCCGATCGCCCATGAACCATGGTTTGTGGTTGGTTCCACTCGAACATGACCTTGGTTCTTACCCAGATATTTCCGTGACCAAACGACAACATTCATCACGCAAATACAGAATAGGAGAAGAAGAACCAGTGTTGAAAAGTAGAAGGAAGAGATCTGGATGCAGTTGGACCAAAACCAAACCCATAAACACGATCTTACCGATCGATGATCCATGGCGATGGTTTGCCAATAACATCCATTACCTGGAACGTCCATGATGATAATAACTACACCTTTATCAAGTCTTATCATTCATTCCAGGAATGACAAGATCCATTCATGGATCGTGCATCACTTCCCATGGACTTCCACAAAACAGTCTCTCCACGAATTTCCCCCTTTAAGGCTATATCGTCCTTAGAAAGTGAAGTCCGGCCCTCTCTCTTCTTTCCTGGTGATTTAAGTGTGTTACCATACTCAGGAGAAAGTTTGAGTGTTGATAACAATGATCAAAACCCATCAGAAAGTCGTTCTCAACTTCCCCCATGATCTCTCTCAAAACAGTCTCCATATCGCCTACACATGCATCTCGATATTGGATTATTGAATCCGACTCTCTCTCTCCTTATCTCTCTGTATTTTCTTCTGTATGTGATATCCCTTTTTCATGCCAGGGTCCCCCCTATTTATTGAGGACGAGGGGGTAAGTCTTGCCCCACGAACAGGCATGACTTGTAGGTGAAAAGGGCATGACTTGGTCGATTGGTTGCACCCCTTGACCACAAGCATCCCTTTGCCCATAACTGACCCTTCTTGGGTCGATACCAAGCCCAAACAGAGACCCAGACCCACCAGGCTTAGCCCATGGCCTTACCCAAGGGTCCACCAGGCCCTAACCACCATGGCCGGACAACCTCGGCCCACCACCAGCCCGGACCCAGACCAACTGCCCAGTACCCGAACACTCCGTCCAGCTGAGTTGAGCTGATCCCCAGCTGGTCCAGCTGAGTGAGATGGTAACTCAGCTGAATGAGCTGACCTAAGTAGTGTTGAGCTAGGCTGAGCTTGGTCGAGCTGGCCGTACACTTGGTCCAGCTGCCCAAACACTTGTCTAGCTCTTTTAACTTGTTTCTTTCCCTCTCATTTGGTTAAGTCCTCATAAACTTAACCCATCCTGACCATGGAACGTTTGTAACTTGATCTAAATGATCCGTAGCTCATTTCCTCAAACCATGGTCAGTCACATGATCCTTATTCAAGGTTGGGGATGCTACAAACCCTGTCTGGCCAAATAACAAGTTCTTCAAGATTCTAATCAAACAAGGTTGAATCAAGATGTAAGAATCTTGATTTCAAAGCATAAATCAGTGTACAATTACTACGAATTTGAATAAATCGCATAGGAGTTATGATGAACAAAGTATGTCACTTTCAACTCATGTGATTCCAACTTATCTTGTTTTGACAAATGGTAACTTCTTCAAGATTCTAATCAAACGAGGATGAATAAAGATGTAAGAAATTTGATTTCTAAACATAGATCAGTGGATAATCACAAATAAATTTAATAAATATCATTGGAGTTATGATGAAAAAGGTATCTAACTTTCAACTTAGGTGATTCCAGCTTGCGTTTTTTTTGACAAATGGCTAGTTCTTCAAGATTCTAATCAAACCAAGATAAGCTTGATTTAGAAACATGACTAAGTGGAGAATCACCAAGAAGTTGAATAAATCTCATAGAAGTTATGATGAAAAAGGTATCCCACTTTCGACTCATGTGATTCAAGCTTACCATGTTTGGATAAATCGCAACTTTTTCAAGATTCCAATCAAAGCAGGATAAATCAAGATGTAAGAAGCTTGATTTGGAAACATAAATCAGTGAATAATTAACTTGATGTTGAATAAATATCATAGGAGTTATGATGAAGAAGGTATCATACTTTCAACTAACGTGATTCCAGTTTACCATGTTTGGATAAATGGCAAGTTCTTCAAGATTCTAATCAAACCAGAATGAATAAAGATGTAAAACTATCGATTCAAAAACATAAATCAGTGGAGAATAACCTTGAAGTTAAACAAATCTCATCGGAGTTGTGATGAAGAAGATATCCACTTTGAACTCATGTGATTTTAGCTTACCATGTTTGGACAAATGGTAATTTCTTCAAAAATTTAATCAAACCAGAATGAATCAAGATGTAAGAATCTTGATTTGGAAAGATAAATCAGTGTAGAATCACCGCAAGTTGAATAAATCTTAAAGGAGTTATGATGAAGAACGTATCCCACTTTCAACTTATGTGATTTTAGCTTTCCATATTTAAACAAATGGCAAGCTCTTTAAAATTCTAATCAAACTAGGATGAATCAAGATGTAAGAAACTTGATTTGTAAACATAAATCAGTGTAAAACACCACGAAGTTGAATAAATCTCATAGGAGTTATGGTGAAGAAGGATCTTACTTTCAACTCATGTGATTCCAACTTACCTTGTTTGGACAAATGGCAAGTTTTTTAAAATTCTAATCAAAGCAGGATGAATCAAGATATAAAAACTTGATTTGGAAACATAAATCAGCGTAGAATCACAACGAAGTTGAATAAATGTCATATGAGGTATGATGAAGAAGGTATCCCACCTAAACGGACCCAAGTACCTCGGATCTAATTTCCCACTACAAGAAATCCTGACTCGTCCTTTGAAGGTAATCATCTTGAGGTACACCAAGTAGCCAACATGGAATTCGAGATCCTTCTTACGCCTATCCGCATAGTTCTTTTGGCGATCTTGTGCCTCCCTCATCATATACTTCAAAAACTTGATCTTTTCGGTTGTCTCCTCGACAATCTCATGACCAATCATTTTGCACTCCCCCACATGGGTCCAACATAAGGTTGTCCGACCGGGACGCCCATACAGAGCTTTGTATGGCGACCTGCCAATACTACTATGAAAACTATTGTTGTAAGCGAATTCTACTAAGGGTAGATGTCTTTCCCAGGAATGACCCCATTACTAGACACATGCTCGCAACATATCTTCCAACGTTTGGATAGTGCGTTTCGACTGACCATCTGTCTGTGGGTGATAGGCGATGCTCATGTTTACTCTTGTTCCCAATGCTTTCTGAAAAGCCTTCCGAAAATAAGATGTAAACCTCGAATATCTATCCGACACTATTCTTGCTAGAACACCATGTAGTCGGACAATCTCATCAATGTACAGACTTACGATTTGATCGACCCCATCCTACTTCTTGATGGCCAGAAAGTGTGCCGACATGGTTAGGCGATCCATCCACAACCCAGACCGCATCTTTCTTATTCCTGGTCGTGGGAAAACCAGTCACAAAGTCTATTGTGATGTGGTCCCACTTCCATTCTGGAATAGGCAAGCTTTGCAATAACCCACTAGGAACCTGATGTTCTGCTTTAATGAGCTGGAAAGTAGGACACTTAGCCACCTATTCCGAAATATCAGCTGTCATCCGAATCCAATGATAGTACTTCAGAGGATCTGATATTGGCCGTCATCCGAACTCCTAGCATTAGTAACACTGATCCGGCCATTGACTAGGATGGTACCATCCTTCGCGGTTTGGTACTCCTTCCAATTATTCTGAGAAACCTTGATCAGATTATCATCCTGAACCTGAGCTAACCAAATTTGGGTAAGAAGGTCTGCCTGGTTAACCGCCTCTAACCCCAGTGGTTCAGTCTCCTTGGTCAGCTAATTCAACTGCAGAGCACGAACCATACCTTCCAGGTCGTCCGCCTCCCGTTCGGCTGATACATAGTCCCTCCTCCGGCTCAAGGAGTCTTCTACCAGATTAGGCTTTCCCGGATGATAAGTGATGTTCCATATCGTAATCATCCACAAAGTCCATCCACCTCCTTTGCCTTAAGTTCAGATTAGGATGGGTGAATATATACTTCAGACTTTTATGGTCCGCAAGTAGCTGAACCTTGGCGCCATACAGATATGAATGCCAAATCTTTAAGGCGAATACTACGGCAGCCATTTCTAGATCATGGGTGGGGTAGTTTCCCTCATTTTTCCTCAACTTCCTTGAAGCATAAGCGATGGCCTTTCCATGTTGGGTCAGTACGCAACCTAGTCCAGTTATGAATGCGTCCGTATAAACCACATATGGTTGGTCGGCCTCCGGGAGAACCAGAATTGGTGTGCTGGTCAACATGTCCTTAAGTACAAAGAAACATCTCTCACTCTCCTCAGACCATGTGAACTTAATGTCTTTCCCGGTCAACCGTTTCATAGGTTGATCCAAGCTTGCGAACCCTTTCATAAGATTCTGATAGTAACCTGCCAGCCTGAGGAAGCTTCTGACTTCCGTTGCATTGCGTGGTCGGGGTCAATCCTTGATTGCCCTGATCTTCTCTGGATCCACTGAGACACCCTCGTCAGACACAATATGACCGAGGAACCCAATGCTCTTCTGCCAAAAACTGCATTTTTGAGTTTAACATAAAGCTCGTGCTCTCGTAACCGTTCCAACACATCCCTCAGATGTATCTGATGAGATTCCTCATCCTTGGAATAAATTAGGATATCATATATGAAGATAATAACTGATTCATCCAGGAAATCTCGGAACACTGTTCATCATTTTCATGAATGCAGCAGGCACATTGGTCAGACCAAATGGCATAACTACAAACTCGTAGTGGCCGTACCTGGTCCTAAATGTTGTCTTCCTGATATCGTTTGGTTCTATGGAAAACCACTTGGCTCCTTTGAGCTGATCCAAAAACTCATCTATCCTAGGTAACGGGTACTTGTTCTTCACAGTAACCCAGTTCAACCCCCGATAGTCGATACATAGACGCATGCTACCATCCTTCTTTTTCACAAAGGGGAATGGTGCACCCCAAGGGGAACTACTCGGACGTATGAACCCCTTGTTAAGAAATTCTTGTTATTGCTTCTTTTGCTCGGCCATCTCGGCTACAGCCGTTCGATACGGACTCTTGGACAATGGAGCTGTCCCTGGTTTTAGTTCGATCATGAATGGTCTGACCAATCAGGGGGGACGCCATGTAGGAAACGAAACACATCCAGGAACTCAGACACCAACAGGTCCTCAGACAGATCTTTCAGATCGACATAAATGCCACACTCAATAGTGGTGATTGTGGCCAGAAGGGCCTCACAACCCTGACGTAGCATCCGTTATGCACGGACTGCTGAAACCACTAGTTTTCCTAGAGCCGAACACAGACTTTGGTATTCTATCGGGTGAGGTCCAGCCTCCAATCGCACACAACCCTTGTGGCAATCGAGAGTGGCCCGATACTTTCCCAACCAATCCATGCCTAAACCACCTCATGATTATGTAGGCGAACAACAATCAGATCCACATGTAGTTTCTTACCTTGGATCGTCACCAGGACATTTGTCATAAGGCCTAGTGATTGCATGACTTGCCCACCGGCTGCCTTCAATAACCTCAAATTATCCCCAGATTCTAGACAGGACAGACCCTTTCCGACCAGTTTTGGGCTCACGAAACTGTGTGTATCCCCTGTGTTGAAAAGTACGTGTGTTTCCACACCACCGATCAGGAGGGTCCCTATCAGAGACCCACATCAGAATAACCTAACCATTCTATGTTCCAGACCAAGCATTACTACTGAATTAAAAAAAGATGAGTTCATAATGTTACCAGTGATCGATTCAAACGATCCAGAAGCGCCTTCATCCTGGGACAGCTCGTACACCCTCGGTGTTGTGGTCGGTCTACTCTGGGTTGAGTTTTTCATGTCTCCTCGACCCTTCCTTTTTCCTCCTTGCAGCTTGGGACAATCCTTCTGATAGTGTCCACTTTTGCCGCAATGGAAAAAAGTCGGAGCGCCGCTTCCCCCAGATTGGCCTTGAATCCGACTTGGTCGAGTGCAGTCTCGGAGTGAATGATCCATACTGCCACATCGCCCACAAGCCCCCATGGCCTTCCAGCATTCTCCTGGATGGCGTCTGCCACACTTAGGGCACTCAGGCCTGTCACCAGGGGAGTATCTTCCTTTGACCTGATCCCATTTCCTCTTGTAGTCATTAGTCTTGCCGACCGGGGCAGACTGAGACTGAGTCTTAAGCTTAGCTTCCTCAACCAAATTAAGACTCCAACAGAGCCATACGTTCCACTATCTCAGCTACGGTGCTGAAGGTGCGAACTGAGCAGTGAGTTCTCAGTTCGGGCCTCACGCCTCTGATGAACCGACAAACCTGGAATGCCTCGTCCTCGAGCTCCCTTCCCTCGAACCTTCTAAGCCGTTTGAACTCCTCCTCGTACTCTCGTAAGGTCCAGCTGCCTTGAACCAGATCTAGGATTTGGATTCCATTCTGGCCCACGCCTCTACAGGAAAGTATTTGCGGTTGAATTCTGCTTCGAAATCTGCAAAACTTTGGAGGTTCCCATTGTTGCGCTTATCCACAGCCAGCCACCAATTATGCACATCCCCTTCCAGGAAGAGGATCGCAATCTCCCATTTGTAATCCTTGGGACAACAAGTTGAGTTGAAGTTCCGGAGCAGCCGGCTTCTCAATTCATCTGCTACGATTGGGTCGGTACTACCTGAGAAATTTGTGGTGCCCAGACGGGATATGTGTCGAACAAAATCAGGTAATCCACCTTTATGGTGAACCTTTTTGGTGGATCGACCTCGATCACCTCGGCTGGTTCACCAGCCTGACCATTAGCTACGAGTACAGCTGCAGCCCCTGGTGTTGCTTGGCCAACAAATGAATTCACTAGAGGAGTGACCAACTGTGCCATCGCAGACACCTTATTATCGACAACCTTCATGGCTTCCATGATGTTCTTTATGGACGGTTCTGCCGCATGATTAGCAGTACGGTCAGCATTTGAGGATTCTGCTTCCTTTTCCTGTTCCTTCTGCTGCACACCTTCATCATCAGCCCTTGTCCCTTCAAGGTCAACTGCATCCCTAGGTTAGCCCCCACCTTTGTTAGCCACAACCGCATTGATTGGTAACACGTTCGGATCGAAAACCATCCGCAGCTACCTGATCGGACTGACCAGCCGCTCCCTTGCTCTTTTGAGCCTTCCATGATTTGCTTCTTCCAACCTTGGAACCAGACAATGTCAGTATTGAAATATAACATATAAAACACAACAATTCCTAAGGGTAAGCAAATCGGACAACCTCACCATAAGACCTAATCATGGCTGCATGTGTGGACTACCATACTCACTATACTAGAATAAACATGTCTCTGATACCACTTGTAAGACCCGATCATGGTATCTCGACCCAACTGGACCCTTAGACTTACTTTCCAGAAACATTGCTGGTTTGATTCATTTTAATCAATTATTTACTAAGTCATATTCGGAGTTATGAGGTTCATAAACAATCAACTAGATAGTATAAAATAGTATGGAATGAATTACTTTGTGATTACTTAATGATATGTGATCCATTACATAGGTTACTATAAGTCTCATAAATGATAAGCAACTCATCCCTAACATCATCTAACCACACGCCACACAACCTCTCACTGATAGAGTCTTCATGGCTCCTTGGCTTGACTGTGATCAGCCTCAGTTCCTGAAACCATGACTAACATAAGCATTAATTTTAACCGAAGACAGAACGGTTAATTCTACAATGCTTGGCTTAGTTCCTAAAACATTGATAAAGCTCAATTTACATAATCAAAGAATAACCAGAAAGCTATCCAGCGTCTCTTAAGTCAATCAACCAACCACCCCACACGACTTTAGAATAAATAGACAGTCCAAACAAGACAATAGAACATGACCAGAACCGTATTGTCCCTTTAGGCCAATCATCTTATTCGGATAGAGTCTAGGTTCAATCGGTCACTCTTGAAGTCCGGCCCATAAGCCCCAAGATTCCTTATCCTATCAGGCTTTAATCCTGGATCCATACAACTGAGTAAGACTCCAATCCCATTCAAATTGTTTGGACAACCGATTGGACCTTGCGACTCATTACTCCGATTAAACGGACCGCGTCTATGTCCTCACTATACAAGCCATGGACTGAATCATAGGGATTGGACATAACCATATCCAATGACACCGTTTGGAAAAATGGCACCTTTTGGTCAATGGCACCCCTTGGTCCTTGTACCCTTTGATACTCGCAACTTTTGGCATCTCGTGCCTTTTGGTTACTTGCACCCTTTGGTAACTAACAGGAGGGGTTTTATGTATTTCAATGCAAACTCTATCAAATTAACCCTACAAACTACTCTCACCAAGAGAGGTCAAATTGTAGTATTTAGGGATCGAATCCATAGGGAGCGTGGACACACAATAAACTCAATACAGTCGCGATAGAGCTAGGCAAATAGATTAATAAGCAGTAAAAAACTATAGCAGGTATTTGATTAATTGGTAAGTAAACAATAATAATAAATAGCTAGATTTAGGGTTTCAGGCAAGTGGATTATAGAGTATAGAAGCGGGATATTAATCATAGAACTCGATATCTAATTTAAAATACGATCGACTCTCGATGCAAGTCTAATTAATTGACTAAGTCCGACGTCTCAGCTCTCACTTGTTGACACGGAATGGCCATCGGTCGTTGGCAATGGTCATTTGTCGATCGATGGTCCCTTGAGTCAAGCTTTATGACCTAATTCAATAAGTTCACTAAATTAACTAAATCAACTCTCGTTTGTGTCTAGCAACCTAGCTCAACAGGATTAATTATGGTAGTAGACCATGTTCTCGCTTGCGCCTAACTATCCTATAATCAGGGTTCTAGTTAGATATTCTAGAACAAAAGCAATAAACACAATTCTATCTAATAATCACCCTAGAAATTATTTTGTTTGGATAATCCATCAATACCATTAATAAACCCTAAACCTAACAAGAGATCTACTCAGACATGATCTTTATCACATAAATCATAGATGAATAGAATAAATATAATATAACACCAAAAAAGTTCCAGGAGGACTCTGAAGAAGTTCCTCCCTTCTCTCATAACCCTAGAATAATGAATAAAATAAAGCTTGCTGCCTAAAACAATGGCATAGAAACCCATAAATAAGGTTTTAAGTCGTGCAGGGGCATTCTGGTATTTTTTGGTGGCGTCTGGGCTTTAGTCGGTCTTGAGACAAGTTGGGCCTTTCTTCTAGGATCACCATCGATCAACACTAAGGCTGCACAGTCGATGGACACTCATTCATCTCTCGACAACTTCCTCTCGCGAGGCAGACATACAACTCTGCAGTAAAACAAACATAAATTTGGCTGTAGGATCCTGATTAACCACAAACCAGTGGAATTGGAAAGATAATTCAAATCTCTATCTTCTTTCAAAATATCACCTCAATCTCACTGTGGTAAGGTCTCCATCCATAGCTAAACATCTGACGCATCTGCGCAGTTCTGCATCTCTAAAAGCTTTGGAATCACCAAAGTTCTCCAAAACGTACCTGAACCTGAAAATACTCGAAAACATACTCCAAACACATATAATATACTCTAAATAGGGCTGATATCATGTCGCAATAGTGGTAAATATCAGGCCCTATGATCTCTCCTAGACTTAACCTTTTGTTTGTCCTCAAGTGAAGAAGGTAGCCTGTGAAAGAGGTTTGAAAAGCGAAGACTCACATAATGTCTGCGTATAAATGTTACCCTACATTGTTGCAACCACATCCTATCAAGTCAATCACAGAGAAACTTTATATACCCTATCCTAGTATAGCAACCAAATCAATTCTACCAACAACTTAGCAAATACTAGTCTCACTCATCCCACTATTGATTTCATTTATTTTCATAAAATAAAAGTGCAAGCTTTACACTGGGAATATCGATCAAAGAACACATGGACTCTAACCCTTGCAATTCTGGACAACCAAACACAAAGTCTTCTTTGATCCCTTTTCCCCCTTTTCTCTTTTCTCTGATTTTTTTAGATCTCAAATCCAATGATCAATGTTCTTTAACACTAACATTATGCCATCTTCTTTTCGATTTTCTTCTTCTTTTCTTTTCTTTTTTTTCTCTTTTGCTTTTTGGGAAAAGTTGTAGGCGAATAGTGGGGTCATTGGTAATGTACCTACCCCTCGGTTCCAACAATGTGTGATCATTTCTCCGAATTAGAATAGTGGGGTCATCGGTTATGTATCTACCTCTTTGCATCTCGGGAAATCATCTCAATCTTTGAAGGTTTTAGGTAGAAGCTGAAGAGAGAGAGAGAGAAGGGAACCAGAGGTTCAATGACTTGTACCTGTAGACTTTCAGAAGGAATCCGATCCAGTGTATACCAATCCCCAAAGCAGGCAAATAATGTCAGGATTAGTGTTGGAAATAATCTTCAGTTCCTTCAAACTTTCTAAGCAAGTGTGATATAGCGGCAGGATGATCCACTTTGGTATCTCTAGTAATCTCTTCAAACAACTTTCTAAGAATGGTACTAAAGTGTGGTTAGTCAATAATAAATCTTGATCATAGTCCCCTTTTTGACTCATCAAAACTTTTTGAAAAACTTATATATATATATATATATATATATATATATAGTAAATAAGACTCAAAATATATCAAATAGCATTATCGAACCTCCCCCAGACTTAAATTACATTGTCCCTAGTGTAATACGTCCCGGATTGGTTAGGATAAACCAAACCATAAGTAAATAGCTTAAGAAAGAAATTCGATACCAGACTCTGTAAAAGAGTATCGCTCAATGTCACGATGTTGATGTCGACCGATGGTCATGTTCCATGGTCGATCGATGTTGATTCTTCAAAATCGATCGATGGTACACATGTAAGTTTCTACTCCTTTTTTTAAGAATAAGTATAGAAAATAAAACTCAAAATAGAACACAATATCAGTAAACCTCCCCCATACTTAAACAACACTATCACCAGTGTTATACAGTCTGAGATTGGTGAAGAAAATAAATCATAAGGACCAAATATACCTGCTTTCTGATGGTTACCGTCGATCGACACAGTTAAGTGGCGATCGATCGATACTAGGGTTACTCGGTCGATCGACAGTGATCAAGTGTCAGTTGATGTTCTTTGCAGACTCTCTTCCTCGTTTTTTTGTTTTGTTTTTTGAAAACCTGCAATAATAAAATAAAATCTGAAATTAGACTAATATAATCAAAAACTAATTAAAAACTTACTAAACAGTGGGTTGCCTCCCACTCAGCGCTTGTTTATATTCTTTAGTTGACGTTTTAGAGTTTTGATTCGGTTCTGATGAGATTGGGGACGTGCTCTAAAAAATTCCCAATATCCAATACCTTCAACTTCATCACCCTTTTGTGAAAGTCTCCATAGACTCTTCTAGTTTCTCTATCATCTCTGCAATAAGGAATGCTCGAAGCTTTGCAAATGGCTGGAAAAAGCATATATAGTGCACTCTGTATTTCCTGACACCATCTGAGAAGTGGGGACTCAATGATAACCGAGGACCTTCCTTGATCCATTTTCTCTTCTTCCAATTCCTCTTCTTCTTTGCCCAGACTTGTCTGATCTTGTGGTGCCTCAATCAAAAATATTATGAAATACTTCAAACTCATTATGCTCTGATCCATTATGAGTGTCAATCGACGCTCTAGTGGTGATGTCGATCGAGGTTCCAATGGTGGCGTCGATCGATTCCCCAATGATGGTGTCGATCGATGCTGCGACCGATGGTCCTTGGTCAACATCACCTTCATACTTCAATAATCTCTGAGAAACAACTGTATGCTGGAGATCATCAAATATCTCGACGTAGAGATCCATATGCACAATTCCATCTGGTGGAATAGGAAATTCAACATCAAAAACAGCGCTGGTAACCACAAACTTCACAGGTTCATGTACCATCTTCGCTCTTTTCTGAAAACCAGCAGCTTCTTCTGTGCAGATAGGTGTTCGTTGATGTTCAGGGAAAGCAAGGTGTGAGGTCTCAGACTTGTGCATTCTCTCCTCTACTGGTTCCAGCTCAACTGTGTAATCTGGTTCGTCCAATAATAAGTGTCGATCGATATCAGTTGTGTAGTGTCGATCGATGCAGTCGGGTTGGTGCAGATCGATGCTAATTTTTGGTGAAGTCTCCATATCTATTCTCGATGTGTGCTGATCGTCATCAAGCTTCTGCTCCGAGTTCTGATGCATATATTCAAATCATTCTTCTAGCTTCATAGTGGCTTTCCTACTCGAATCTAAATCCCCAAATTGTTCTTTATCATTTGGCTCCAAGAGATCTATGATGGTGATTTTTCTTTCTACATCTGGAGTATGATAACAACTTGATACATCAGTTCTCTCTAGTGTCGAGAACCTTAATCAAGATTGCAATCAAACCAGGATTAATCAGGATTTAAGAATCTTTATTTGGAAACACAAATCAGAGTAGAATCACAACAAAGTTGAATAAATCTCATAGGACATATGATGAAGAAGGTATCCCACTTTCAACACAAGTGATTCGACCTCACCCTGTTGGGACAAATGGCAAGTTCTTCAAGATTCTAATCAAACAAGGACAAATCAATATGTAAGAATATTGATTTGAAAATATTAATCAGTGTAGAATCACCACAAGGTAGAATAAATCTGATAGGAGTTATGATTAAGAAGTTATCCCACTTTCAACTCATGTGATTCCAACTTACCATTTTCAGACAAATGACAAGTTCTTCAAGATTTCAATCAAACCAGGATGAATCAGTAAGTAAGAAGTTTGATTTGGAAGCATAAATCAGTGGAGATTCTTCACGAAGTTTAATAAATCTCATAGGAGTTATAATGAAGTAGGTATCATATATTCAACTCATGTAATTTCACTTTACCTTGTTGGGACAAATGGCAAATTCTTCAAGATTCTAATCAAACAGGGATGAATGAAGATGTAAGAATGTTGATTTGGAAATATTAATAAGAATAAGTATAGAATCAGCACGAGGTTGATTAAATCTCATAGGAGTTATGATGAAGAACGTATCCCACTTTCAACTCATGTGTTTCTAACTTGCCATGTTTAGACAAATGACAAGTTCTTTAAGATTCTAATCAAATCATAATTAAATATGTAAAATATTGATTTGGAAACAAAAATCACTGTAGAATCAACACAAAGCTTAATAAATCTCATAGGAGCTATGGTGAATAAGGTGTCCTACTATCAACTCATGTGATTCCAACTTACCATGTTTAGACAAATGGAAAGTTCTTCAAGATTTTAATCAAACTAGGAAGAGTCAAGTTGTAAGAAGCTTGAGTTAGAAACATAAATAAGTGGAGAATCTCCACAATGTTGAATAAATCTCATAGGAGTTATGATGAAGGTATATCATTTTCAACTCATGTAATTCCAGCTTACCATGTTTAGGAAAATGGCAAGTTCTTCAAGATTTCAATCAATACAGGATGAATCAAGATGTGAAAAACTTGATTTGGAAAAATAAATCAGTGGAGAATCTCCAGAAAGTTGAATAAATCTCATAGGAGTTATGATGAAGAAGATATCCTACTTTCAACTCATGTGATTCCAACTTACTATGTTTGTACAATTGATAAGTTTTTCAAGATTCTAATCAAACGAGGATGAATCAAGAGGTAAGAAGCTTAAGTTGGAAACATAAATCAGTGAAAAATCACCAAGAAATTGAATAAATATCATAGGAGTTATGATGAAGAAGATATCTCACTTTCAACTCAAGTGATTTAAGCTTGTCTTGTTTGGACAAATGGCATATTCTTCAATATTATAATTAAACTAGGATGATTCAAGATGTAAAAAAAACTAGATTTGAAAACATAAATCAGTCTAGAATCATCGTGAGTTGAGTAAATCTAATAGAAGTTATGATGAAGAACGTACCCCATATCAACTCATGTAATTTTAGCTTACCATGTTTAGACAAATGGAGAGTTCTTCAAGATTCTACTCAAACTAAGATAAATCAAGATGTAATAGAAGGTTGATTAAAGAACATAAATCAGTGCAGAATCATCCCGAATTTAAATAAATATCATATGGGTTATGATTAAGAAGATATCTCACTTTCAACTCATATAATTCCAGTTTACCATGTTTAGAGAAATAGCAACCTCTTCAAAATTCTAATAAAACTAGGATGAAATAAAATGTATGAATCTTGATTTGGGAACAAAAATCAGTGGAGAATCACCACGAAAATGAATAAATTTCATATGAGTTATGATTAAGAAAATATCTCACATTTAACTCAGGTGATTCTAGCTTTGCATGGTTGAACAAATGGTAAGTTCTTAAAGATTCTAATCAAACGAGGTTGAATCAAAATGTAAAGAACTTGATTTGGAAAAATAAATCAGTCGAGAATCTCCACAAAGTTGAATAAATCGCAGAGGAGTTATGATGAATAAGGTATCCAACTTTCAACTCATGTAATTTCAGCTTACCATGTTTAGACAAATGGCAAGTTCTTTATGATTCTAATCAAACCAGTATGAATCAAGATGTAAGAAGCATGAATTGGAAACATAAATCAGTGGACAATCATCACGAAGTAGACTAAATCTTAAAGGATTTTTGATGAAGTAGGTATCCCACTTTCAACTCATGTGATTTCAGCTTACCTTGTTTGGACAAATGACAAGTTCTTCAAGATTCTAATCAAACCAGGATGAATCAAAATGTAAAAAGTTGATTTGAAAAATAAATTTGTGGAGAATCTCCACAAAGTTGAATAAATCTCATAGGAATTATGTTGAAGAATGTATCTCACTTTCTACTCATGTAATTCCAGCTTACCATGTTTACAAAAATGGCAAGTTCTTCAAGATTTCAATCAATCCAAGGTGAATCAAGATGTAAATAACTTGATTTGGAAAAATAAATTAGTGGAGAATCTCTAGAAAGTTGAAAAAATCTCATAGGAGTTATGATGAAGAAGGTTTCCTACTTTCAACACATGTGATTCCAGCTTACTATGTTTGTACAAATGACAAGTTCTTCAAGATTCAAATAAAAAAAGATGAATCAAGGGGTAAGAAGTTTGAGCTGTAAACATAAATCAGTGGAAAATCACCAAGAAATTGAATAAATATCATAGGAGTTATGATGAAGAAGATATCTCACTTTCAACTCAAGTGATTCTAGTTTGTTTTGTTTGGACAAATGGCATATTCTTCAATATTCTAATTAAACTAGGATGATTCAAGATGAAAAAAAAAAACTAGTTTTGGAAACATAAATCAGTATAGAATCATCATGACATGAGTAAATCTCATAGGAGTTATGATGAATAACGTATCCAATTTGAACTCATGTGATTCTAGCTTACCATGTTTGGACAAATGGAGAGTTCTTCAAGATTTTAATAGATGGTTGATTTGGGAACATAAATAAGTGTATAATCACCAAGAATTTGAATAAATATCATATGAGTTATGATTAAGAAGATATCTCACTTTCAACTCATATAATTCCAGCTTACCATGTTTAGAGAAAAGTTCTTCAAGATTATAATAAAACTAGGATGAAATAAATGTATGAATCTTGATTTGGGAACAAAAACCTATTGGAGAGATAAGATCTTATCATTTCATACAGAGAAGATCCTTGAACTGCCTTATCTTTTTACTCATATCCTAATCTATGCAATTACTCATAATTTATTGATTGTTCCTTTATTGATATGTGCTGAGTAAATTCTCTATTAGATTTAAGGGTTATTGCCAATAGGTAGTAATGGTAAATGTGTATTTTATAGAAATTGTCTATGGTAGTCTTCTTAGGTTCTTTGTGTCAGTTGCACCTTAATGATAAGTTGAATTTGATCACTTCAATCTAGAATTAGGGTCTATAGCGCAAGCTGAAGAGCATGATTATAACCTGAAATCTATCTTAAGCAATCTAAATAACTAGTAACAAACGAGAGTTGAATTAGAAGTTTAGAGCATATATTAAACCACAAAATTAGTACTGTTTAAAATGAGCATCGATCGATGCCTACTTGTTGCTATCGATCGATGCTCAGCCGAGATGCGCGAGGGTGATCTCCTAAACTCTAAGGTTTAAATTCAGAACGATACTTAATAAAACCCTAGCAACCTATTAAATTGCGTTATTAAAATCTACCTGAGAATTTCCCCTAAGTCTAGTGCCCTAAATTAATCTTCACAAACCTAATCAATCTTAAAGATCGCTTTTATTGTTATTGTTACAATTCATCTAGCATTAATTCAAAGATAATAAATCTATTGTCCAATCTTAGAGTCTTAGTGGATTCGATCCCTGAGTACTACACTAAACCTCTTATTTGAGAGAGTAAAGTGAGAATATAGGGTTAATTTGAAAGTGAAATAAAACCCCACATAAAATTTGGCGCCGTTGTCGGGGGACTCTTTCTTATTGACATTAGACTTCGTCTAGAATATTGTCTTGATTTTTACTTTAAAGTTTGCTAAATTATTCTTCCCCTAAAATTTATGTCACAGGTACCTGAAGGAGAGTATATGGATTCTGGACAACGACCATCGATCGACGAAGACCATCTAGAATCGATCGATGTTAGTCCACTTCTGTCGCGTGATACTCTTCCGCTACCATCGATCGATACCGATTAGCCGGAAGCAGGTAAGTACGCCTTTACTGAATCTGATAATGAGAAAGTAGTCTTGATAGAACCAATAAATAATAAAAGGAACGAAGCAAGCCAACTAATTTATTACCAGGAAGCTGCAGTTCCTAATCAAATCACTAAATCTCCAAAGAATGAGATAAATATTGAATTGTCGATGCTCGAATACCTAAATCACAGCAAAACTAATTCCAATAGATCTGCGATTTGATTATCCGATAACCATCCCGGAAGCTCAGAACTTGATATCGATTTCCTAATTATGGTGCGAAAAAATCAGTTCAGTGGCTCTCCTACTGAACACCCGAATGATCACATCGAGATGCTAGAAGACATGGTGAACGACGATTTCCATCGTTGCAAAAAAATTCCTTTTCCCTAGAGGGTGACGCCAGGAGGTTGCTGAACCAGCTACCACCAGGATCCCTGACTTGTTGGGAAGACATTCGAAGCTCTTTCATAAATCACTTCTTTGATGAGGAGAGGTACTGGGAAGCAAGTAGAGAAATATCCACTTTTGTTCAAGGTAGTCGTGAATCTTTTAGAAACTCCTGGAATAGGTTTAAGAGCTACCAAATTTCGTGTCCGCACCATGGATTCTCAGAACCCCAACTAATCAATACTTTCAATAGAGGACTCAACCTAGACTATCAAACCATCCTTGATACAGCCAGCGACGGGAACTTCGGTACCCGAAGCCCTACAAGCGCTAAAAGGCTAATAGAAAACATAGCTTTAGGTCGAGCTTTCGAAAAAAGAGACACCGAAAGGAGGGAACCACCATTATTCACAGAGGAGGAGCACTCGATCCGAGTTAGAGAAACTCTGACATCAGTTGCAGACCATCTGGACAGAAATGACTTATCCCGATATTATGGTGAGAGCAACACTGTCCATTCCTACTTCGAAAAACGAGTTGAATTCTCTGACGTGATGAAACAGCAGGATCAACGATTTAGGAAAGACGCGGGCGATTCCATAAGCAACTGCGATACCACTGTGAACAGATACAAAAAAGTTTCGAAGTCAAAAAAGTCTTCACAAGAAACCGTAAAATAGCCGCCGACCTAAATAAGAAGTTAGATCTTATATACTCAGAAATGACAGAAAAAATTGAAACTCTGGGCAAACACATTAGGAGAATCGACAACCAAGTGGCGAGCAACGCTATGTCCATCAGAACAGAGGACAAATTTTACCTGGTAAAACAGACGCTAACCCCAGAAAACAATGCAATGCTGTAAACAATGCAATACAACTCACCCCTGGCGTTAAAGAGAGTATAATCATCGATGAATTCGAGAAAATCACAAACGAGCAAAAACGAAAAATGAAAAATCATATCCCATCCCACTCGAAATGCACGAGACGAACCCCGATATCCTCCCTGAACCCGATTTACTAGAAAAAAATGACGATCTTAAGGAGTTAATTGTTGAACCTAAGGGAAAAAGGACGAACATAGGAGACATCGATCGACAACCTTTGTTGGACATCGATCGACGCGCTGAACCTATAATCTCTCAACGCTCGGATCATAGAATTGATCGACGCCCTGAACCAGAACCAACCAAACCGGTTAGTACTAAAATCTACCATGGCAACACTCCCTTTCCTCTGAAAAACACTAAGCATAAAAAGAGGCAGCTAGACAAAGAAATATTAAAGAAAGCATTTGACAAAATAATCATTGAGATGGCACTAAGCGATGTCATTCACATCTCGCCCGCCATCATGCAGTACATGAAAGATGCAGCTTCGCGAGGATTCCATGAATGAGAACACTGTGTGATGATCATATCCGAAGAGGTGAGTGAAATCATTAGAGGAAAAACTCCAGTTAAGCTTCCTGATCCCAGTAGTTTTGTTTTAAATTGTACTATTATCAATGAGAGATTTCAATAATCCCTCTGGGATTTAGGCTCTAGTGTAAATCTAATGCCTTACCAGGATCACTCTCGTTTAGCTGACAGATCCACTAGAATCCCGGAGGGTATACTTGAGGACGTTCCCGTACACGTTAATAACTGCGATATACCTGCAGATTTCATTGTGCTTAAATATGAGCAAGAACCTCGAAATCCAATTATCTTAGGAAGACCTTTCTTGGCAACCATCAGAGCGATCATCGATGTCAGAGGACGACGTATATGCCTCAACATCGGGAAGATACCGATGATTGTTGACATGGAAAAGATAATAAAACAACCTTTGATCGACAGTCAAACTTACCATATCGATCATCTTTCTGATATAGTAGAAGAATCATTCATAAATATGTGCTCGAACGAACCCTTAGAGAAAGCAAGCAAATCCCCTAAAGGCGACATCCCTACGTTAGAAGATCACACTAGAGAGTACACAAGGTTGATAGACGCCACAGAAGGAATTTTTATCATCGACATCGAAGATCTCAATCTATCGATACCCATCGATCGACATCCCGACGTCCCCATCGATCGACATCGTCTTGCAACCGACGATTGGAGCAAAGCAAACGCACCTAAAATCAAAATTAAACCACTTCCAACTGGCCTTAAATATGCTTTTCTTTACGAAAACTCCTACCATGTCAAAATTAATGCCGATTTTGAGCAGCGGAGAGCAAGCACTATTGCTTAATAAACTGCGAAAGCACCACAAATCTCTCGGATATTGGCTAGATGACATACCGCAAATTTTTCCTGATATATGTATGCATAGGATACACCTTGATGATGAATCAAAATCATCCATCAAGCATCAGAGGAGATTGAACTCTAACCTGAAGGAAGTAGTTAAGAAGGAGATCATGAAACTCTTAGAGGCAGGCGTTTTACCCGATCTCAGACAGCAACTGGGTCAGTCCAGTTCATGTTGTCCCGAAGAAAGGCGGAATTACTGTAGTAAAGAATGATAAAGATGAATTGATCCCTACTAGAGCTGTCACCATACACAAAATGTGTATTGATTATAGGAAAATAAATGCTGCCACGCGAAAAGATCATTTTCCCTTGCCTTTTATCGATCAGATGTTAGAAAGGCTCGCGAGCCACGAATACTATTGCTTTCTTGATGGATATTCCGGATTCTTCCAGATCCCCGTACATCTGGACGACCAAGAAAAGACCACCTTTACATGTCCCTATGGAACGTTCACATATCGCAGGATGCCATTCGGACTATGTAACGCTCATGCGACCTTCCAAAGATGCATGATGTCAATATTCACCGATATGATTGAAGACTTGGAGGTTTTCATGGACGATTTCTTGGTATATGGTCTGAATTTCAAGAATTGTTTTGATAACCTATGTAAGGTATTAGCTTGATGCGAAGAGAAAAATCTGGGTTTTGAACTGGGAAAAATGCCATTTTATGGTTAACAAGGAATTGTCTTGGGACACAAGGTCTCATCAGCCGGAATTGAGGTGGACAGCGGAATTGACGTAATGAGTGGACTGCCGCCACCCACTAATGTTAAAGACTTTAGAAGTTTCCTAGGACATGCTGAATTCTATAGACGATTCATAAAAGATTTTAGCAAAATTGCTAGACCCCTTATTGCACTTCTGTGCAAAATAGTGAAATTTGATTTTACACCTAAATGACTCGAAGCCTTTAAAGAAATCAAATTAGCCCTCGTGTCTGCCCCTATTGTCCAAGCACCGGATTGGAATTTACCTGTTGAGATTATATGCGACGCCAGCGACTTCGCTGTAGGCGCTGTGCTTGGGCAGAAAAAGGACAAAAAGTTTCACGCTATATACTACGCTAGTAGGACCCTTGATGACGCGCAAACGCAACTATGCGACGACGGAAAAGGAGTTACTAGCTGTAGTATTCGCCTTCGAAATTTTTTGATCCTATCTAGTTGGTTCAAAAGTAGTTGTTCACACCGACCACACTACATTAAAATATTTAATGAACAAAAAAGACGCTAAGCTGAGACTTTTACGGTGGATTCTACTTTTCCAAGAATTTGATATAGAAGTAAAAGACAAAAAAGGAGTAGAAAACGGAGTTGCAGATCACTTGTCACGAAAAAGAGTAGATGAAGACATCCCTATAGACGATTTCTTACCCACAGAAAATGTCTACTTAGCAGAATCGACTTTTATCGGCAAAGTTAGTTCGTCACATGAACTAGAATCGATCGACACTATGTAAGCTCATCGAACAACAACATCCATCGAACACCGATCGATGCTACCCATACACCGTCAGCTGATGATGCCTTCGAGAAAGACAATGAAATAATCATCCCTATCGATATCAACGTCAGTTTAATCTTTCAATTCCAAATAATGATTCTTCCGGAGGTAGAAGTTTAAGTCGGGGGTGTGTGCACTAACCACCACCGATATACCTTGGTATCCAGATATAGTAAACTATCTTGCGGTCGAAGTGAACCCAAACTCTTCAAAGGATATCATAAAAAGAAAATTTTGAGAGAAAACCGGAGATACCACTGGGATGAACCTTATCTTTACAAAGACTGCTGTGACGGCATATATAGACGATGTGTTGCCGAAAGCGAAACTCCAGAAATTATATATCATTGTCAAGGATCCGATTACGCCGAACATTTTGATAGCTTTAAGACAATGTCAAAATCCTACAAGCAAGCTTTTGGTGTCCCACTATGTCTCGAGATGCTCAAGCTTACGTAGCGAAATGCGACCCCTGCCAAAGAAGAGGAAAAATCGGGTGGACAAGCTATTGCCCCACTAGAACTATCATATAGCATCAGATCCCCACCAAACTATGACCTAGTGTCGTATCTCCATGATTTAAAAGTCATAAACTTATTTCTCCATGAATTAACTATTTTGAATGTATTTCTCCCCGAACCGATACTTCGAAACTTAATTACCCGTAGACCATGGTTTTAGTTGGCTTGTTATTAACCAAATAGTTTAAACCGGCTAAACCAAACCAAAATTCATTTTAAATTTATTTTATTAAAGAAAATTGTTTCTCTTCTTGTTGAAATTTCAAAATATAGATTTTTTTTAATTCAAAAAAGCTTTCTTAATTTTTTTTTATATTTTTGCGTTTTTAAGAAATTTAAAATAAAAAATTTCATCAAGATTTTATGTTTACAAAATTTAATAAAATTACAAGCTTATTAAATTATTGTTTTTTTTGAAATTTTAAAGCAGAAAACAAATTTTGATAAAATACATGTCAAAATCTCTGTTTTGTTGAATTTTGACATTTATTTTATCAAAAAAAAATTTCTTTCAAATTTATAAAAAAATACAAATTGAACAAGCTTATTTTTTCTTTGTGATTTTATTAAACTTTGTAAAAATGAAATCTTGATATAATTTTTTTCTTTTAAATTTCAGAAAACACAAAAATATAAACCTAAAACTTTCTTGAAGTTAAAAAAAAATCTATATTTTGAAATTTAAACAAAAAGAAAAAAAATATTCCTTAATAAAAATTGTTTAAAATGAATTTTAGTTTGGCTTAGCCGGTTTAAGCTATTTGGTTTATAATAAACCAATTAAAACCATGGTTTATGGGTAATTAAGTTTCGAAGTATCAATTCGGGGAGAAATACATTCAAAATTGTTAATTCATGGAGAAATAAGTTTATAACTTTCAAATCATGGATATTTGACACTAAGTCATAGTTTGGGGGGGGATCTGATGTTATATGATAGTTCTCGTGGGAAAAAAGCTCTTCAATCCGGAAAAATCTGCAAGAGAAACGAGATTACTTGAAGTTGAAGTGTTCAATTGCTGGGGCATAGATTTCATGGGCCCTTTTCCTACTTCGCACAGAAACAAATATATACTGGTCGCTGTAGACTATGTATCTAAATGGGTGGAAGCGATAGCAACTCCGAAAAACGATGCTGCTGTAGTCGTTAAACTCTTTAAGAGTATTATCTTTCCTAGATTTGGAGTCCCGTGAACTTTAATAAGCGATGGAGGTACCCACTTCATTAACAAAGTATTCGAAAAATTACTTAAGAAACATGGAGTCCACCATCGAGTAGCTACACCCTATCACCCTCAGACCAGCGGACAAGTAGAAATATCCAACCATCAGATCAAAGAAATCCTAGAAAAAACGGTAGGATCAACCCGTAAAGATTGGTCTTTGAAGTTAGATGATGCACTTTGGGCATACCGAACAACATTTAAAACTCCATTAGGAACTACCCCATTCCACTTAATCTTTGGAAAATCCTGCCATCTTCCTTTAGAGATAGCGCATAAAGCCGAATAGGTCATAAAAAGATAAACTTTGATGCTAAATCCGCAGCAGATAAGAGACTAGTTCAGGTAAATGAGCTCGACGAAATTCGATATCACTCTTACGAGAACTTGAAATTGTACCAGGAGAAAACTAAAGCCTATCACGACAAGAAAATTATTTCAAGTCATTTCGAACCAAACAATCAAGTGCTCTTGTACAACTCTCGGCTAACCCTATTTCCTAGAAAATTACGTTCTCGTTGGTCCGGACCCTTCACCATCAAAGACGTTACCCCTCACGGGACAGTTGTCCTATTTAATCTTAAGGGAGAAGATTTCATGGTGAATGGGCAGCAAGTGAAACACAATTGGACTAGAGCTGAAATTCCGTATACTCAGACTAAGCGTCTAGAGATGCTTAATCCCGCATGATGAGCCCATTCCATGCCAAGCTAACGACTTTAAAAAGCGCTGAGTGGGAGGCAACCCACTAAATTACTAATATATATATGTAATGATAAAAATACAAATCTATATATTAGCAGTAATACTTTAATAATTAACAAATATTTAATAGTTACTTATTATTTATGCAATTATAAAAATCTAAACTAAATAAGGAGTCACCGACCAGAACATCGATCGATGCCTCTGTATTGCCATCGATCGACGGTAGTGCGTCGGGTAGGTTATGTCGATCGATGACCATGCAGTACACTCGATCGACGGCTGCTACTTTAATTTCAACATCGATTCTAACTTGTGTTTTGTTTCGTTATATGCAGATGGACGAGCGAAGGACTAAAGCACGCTACGAGGTCGGTGGTCCCAGTAATCCACCATGGGGTCAAGGGCCAAAGAAGGAGGAGGCTCTCCTTGTGACATTCGAGGACTATCCACATCCTTGAAAAGCTTTGGCATCGAGAGAATGCACACACCGTTGGGTGAGTGAGAAGTGGGAGTACTTCGACAATCTCTATTACAACGCCTGGCAAGGCGTGACCATCGAGCCAACCAAGTTTGATGACAAGAATACCCTGAAGAAATTGGGGCTCTACACCGATTTCAAAAAGATAGTGCAGGAGCTCGGATTAGGCACCATGGCTACTAAGCCATATCCTCTCTATCAAGACCTGGTAAGGCAGTGCATCTCCAGAGCGCATGTGCTCTACAAGATCCCCAGGGTGAAGGTGGCACATGAGGCTACCCTGACCTTCTTCATCAGAGGCATCCGGTACAGGATCCCCATCCCGCAGCTGTGCGAGATCTACGGCTTTTACATTTGTACCAGTGCCTGTGCGGTTGCTCCTTTTCCTGGTTTGCCTGCTTTCTGGAGCCTCATCGGACATGCCATTTCGACTAGGGCTCAGCCAATCAGACAGATGTCCATCACCCCAGCCTGCGCTACTTTATGAAGGTCCTTGCCAACACCCTGTTGTGCAAGATGGAACCCAACAAGGTTCGGGTTCAGGAGCTGACAGCTTTATAATATTCCGTCAGGGAATTAGTTGGTCTAGATGACGAGCTCTTTGTTCCACTAGAGACCGATCAGCAGGTGAACATGGGGGCTATATTTTCTGAGCACCTGGAGTCGGTGAAGGAAAAATCCTTCCACGGTTTGGGCGCGAAGAGAGAGACGATAGGGAGCTTCGGTGGAGAGAGGACTGCACTTCATGGATGAGGGTCACCTGACGAGGGCCCAGTGGCTGACGGAGGGATGCTTTTGGTACTTTGTGGATGATGAGGGACCGAGGATGATCCCATTGCCGCTGAGAGAGGTGACAGACTTCTCTTATGATCTACAGCGCCTCGCGTTCCATCCATCTGACCGCCACATCCACATTAGGCTCCTCAGAGTGCACCGCAGAGGAGGTTTCCGTCCAGCACACGTGGTCACAGCAGCAGGAGTAGACGAGCCAGCACAGCCGCCTCCATCGCCTCCAGCCTTCCCCGTGATCCCAGAGCTGCCCACACACAACAATATTACCTTCCAGAGGGTCATGGTGGATGTGCTTCGAGCGATATGGGCCAGGCTAGAGACCATGTCGCGTTGCCAGTGCTTCAGACGCCCCAGGACCAGAGCCCGATCATCTCCAGCATCCCAGAAGCAGCAGCAGCAGGACCAGGATGCGTCCGATGAGGAGTAGTCTTTTCGATACTCCTTTCTCTTTTATTTTCATCTCCGTTTCAGACTATTACATATGTTTCCTTATTTTTGTTGCATTTATACATTAGCTACTACTTATTTATTTATCACTGTTTGATCATATTTTGACCATGTGTTTGAGTGTCTAACAGAGATAACCTAGAGCGAGATGATCAGAATGGAGAGTAGACACGCACGATTCAGTCTGACTCCTACCATCGATCGACTCCTACTTGTTGCTATCGATCGATGGCGTTATGAAGGTATCCCAATAGCTCAAATTACCCATCGATCAACACCACACGTTTTTCATCGATCGTCGATGATGGTTTACCATTGGTCGACGCTACCCTTCTACCATCGATCGATACACTTAACAGTGTTGGTATATTCGACTATCTCTAACACTATTTACTTATGATTTATTTACTCATAACCAATCCGAGGCATATTACACTAGGGTCAGTGTAATTTAAGTCTGAGAGAGGTCAACTAATGCTATTTGATTGTTTTTGAGTGTTATTTATATATATATATATATATATATATATATATATATATAAGTTTTTCAAAAAGTTTTATTGAGTCAAGAAGAGGGCTATGACAGAAATTTACTATTGACTAACCACACTTTAGCACCATTCTTAGAAGATTATTTGCCGAGATTACTAGAGATACCAAAGTGGATCATCCTGCCACTATATCACACTTGCTTAGAAATTTTGGAGGAACCAAAGCTAAGTTCCAACACTAATCCTAACATTATTTGCTTGCTTTGGGATTTGGTATACATTGGATCGAATTCCTTCTGCAAGTCTGGAAGATAAAAGTTTGTGTGCTTCTGATTCCCCTCTCTCTCCCCTTCAGATTAAAAAAGGAGTCGAACAGGATTTGGTGGCTACAACCATTAAATCTTGATTCATATGATCCTAGAAAGAGATAGAAAGGTCAAAAAGAAGTGAAAAGGATCTGGTGACAAAAACCATTACGGCTTGATTCATGGAAGCCTAACCAAATATCTCAGTCAATTAAAAAAAATGATACCTTCAAAAGAAGGGAGACACTGACTGAGAAGAGGAGAGAAAAGAGAGAGGAAATAAATCAGAGAAGACCACCTGTGTGTTCAGATACTTGTAGAGGTAAGAATTCTTGTGTCCCTTTATCGATACTCCCTAGGTAAATCCTGCACTTTTATTGTATGCAAAGAAATGAAATCAATAGAGTGGCGAGTCATACTAGTATTCGCTAAGTTGTTGGTAGAATGTATTTGGTTGCTATACTAGGATAGGGTATATAAAGTTTCTCTGTGATTAATTTGATAGGATGTGGCTGCAAGAAAGTGAGGTGACAGTTATACTTAGATAGTATGTGAGTTTTCGTTTTTCAAAACTTCTCACACAGGCTTTGTTTGCTTGAGGACAAACAAAAGGTTAAGTTTAGGGGAGTTGATATACTATGGATTTTACCCATTTTACCTGTAATATATATAGTATATTTAGAGTCTATTATATGCATTTGACATTCTTTAGAGCATTTACAGGTCTAGGTACTTATGGGAAGCAATTGGAGCTTTTGGATTGTTTTGGAGCAATTAGGACTGCTCAGCAAAATCCCAGATTCGGATCCAGATTTATGCATGAACCATTGATCGACGTCACACACTGTGCGTCGATCGACGTTGAAGTCGGCATAAAGATTGGGAAATTACAAGTTTTACCCAATAGTCTCATTAATTGCAAGACAAGTAGCTAGCCAAATTTAGACTATTTATTAGGGTTTTCTATCTTTGTTAAACCCCAAAAAAGCTTATCATTCTGAAACAAAAACAGCCACAAAAGTTACACAAGAGTTTTTAGAGTTGGAACACATTGCTACATCTATTGGAGAGAAAGATCTTATCATCATTACAGAGAAGATCTTGAACTCCTTATCTTTTTACTCATTCTATTCTGTGTAATTTATTCATAATTTAAAGATGTTTCTTTATTGTTATCTCTGAGTAATTCTCTATTAGATTTAGGGTTATTCAATGGTAGTAATGTACAGGTGATTTTAGAATTTTTAGGGTAATCTTCTTGGTTCTTTGTTTAAGTTTCACTTAATGCTAGTTTAAATTGATGAGTTCAATCTTAAAAATTTGGTTTCTATAGCGCAAGCGAGAGCATGGTTATAACCTGGAATCCATCTTAAACAATCTAAATAATTAGTAACAAACGAGAGTTGAATTAGAAGTTTAGAGAATATATTAAACCACAAAATTAGTATTGTTTTGTTATCGATCGACTACTTGTTGCTATCGATCGACGCTCAGCCGAGATGCGCGAGAGTGATCTCCAAAACTCTAAGGTTTAAATTCAGAACGATACTTAATAAAACCCTAGCAATCTATTAAACTGCGTTATTAAAATCTACCTGAGAATTTCCCCTAAGTCTAGTGCCCTAAATTAATCTTCACAAACCAAATCAATCTTAAAGATCGCTTTTATTGTTATTGTTATAATTTATCTAGCCTTAGTTCGAAAATAATTAATCTGTTGTGCAATCTTAGAGTCTCAGTGGATTTGATCCCTAAGTACTACACTGAACCTCTTATATGAGAGAGTAAAGTGGGAATATATGGTTAATTTGAAAGTGAAATAAAACCCCACATCAAACATGGCAGGTTTTCAAGAATCTAATCAAAAACCTATGAATCTATATGCTAGAAGCTTGAACTGGAAACATAAAGAAGTGGAGGATGACAACGAAATTGAATAAATCTCATATGAGTTATGATGAAGATGTTATCCCACTTTCAACTAATGTAATTCTAGCTTACCATGAATAGATAAATTATAAGTTCTTCAAGATTCTAATCAAACCAGTATGAATCAAGATGTAAGAATCTTGATTTAGAAACATAAATGAGTGGAGAATCACGACGAAGTTGAATAAATCTCATAGGAGTTATGATGAAGAAGTTATCCAACTTTCAACTCATGTGATTCCAGCTTACCATGTTTGGACAAATGACAAGTTATCAAGATTCTAATCAAATGAGACTGAATCAAGATGTAAGAGGCTTGATTTTGAAACATAAATGAGGGCAGAATCACCAAGAAGTTGAATATACCTCATAGGAGTTATGAAGAAAAAGTGATCTCACTTTCAACTCATGTGATTCTAGCTTACCTTGTATGGACAAATGGCAAGTTCTTCAAGCTTCCAATCAAACCAGAATTAATGAAGATGTAAGAAGCTTGATTTGGAAACTTAGAAGAAGTGATCTCACTTTCAACTTCTGTGATTCTAGCTTACCTTGTATGGGCAAATGACATGTTCTTAAATATTCTAATCAATCCAGAATGAATCAAGATGTAAGAATATTGTGTTGGAAACATAAATCAGTGGAGAATCATCAAAAAGTTGAATAAATCTCATAGGAGTTATGATGAAGAAATTATCTCACTTTCAACTCATGTGATTCCAGCTTACCATGTAAGGACAAATGAAAAGTTCTTTAAGATTCTAATCAAACCAG
Source organism: Moricandia moricandioides (assembly GCA_905132885.1). NCBI lineage: Eukaryota > Viridiplantae > Streptophyta > Magnoliopsida > Brassicales > Brassicaceae > Moricandia > Moricandia moricandioides. Next base: position 27,659 of record CAJHQQ010000827.1, on the reverse strand, counting down.
GATGAAGGAAGATGTAAGAAACTAGATTTGGTAACCTAAATCAATGGAAATCAACACAAAGTTGAATAAATCTCATATGAGTTATGATGAAGAAGTTATCCCACTTTCAACTCATCTAATACCATCTTACCTTTTATGGACAAATGAAAAGTTCTTTAGGATTCTAATTAAAAAATAATGAATAAAGATATAAGAAGCTTTATTTGGAAACATAAAAAAGTGGAGAATCACCACGAAGTTGAATAAATATAATAGGAGTTATGATGAAGAAGTTATCCCACTTTCAACTCATATTATCCCAGCTTACCATGTAATGACAAATTCAAAGTTCTTCAAGATTATAATCAAACAAGTATGAACCAAGATGTAAGAATTTTAATTTGGGAAACATAAATCAGTGGGGATTCACAAAAAATTCGAATAAACCTCATAGGAGTTATGATGAAGAAGTTATCCCACTTTCAACTCATATGATTCCAGCTAACCATGTATGGACAAATGACAAATTCTTTAGGATTCTAATAAAAAATGATTAATCAAGATGTAATAACTATGATTTGGTAATAACTATGATTTGGACAATCACTACGAAGTTGCATAAATCTCATAGGAATTATGATGAAGATGTTATCACACTTTCAACTCATATTATCCCAGATTACCATGTATGGATAAATGACAAGTTCTTCAAGATTCTAATCAAACCATTATGAATCAATATGTAAGAATATTGATCTAGAAACGTAAATCAATGGAGAATCACGAATAAGTTGAATAAATTACATAGGAGTTATGATGAAGAAGTTATCCCAGTATCAAATCATGTTATTGCACCTGAACATGTTTGGACAAATGGCAAGTTATTCAATATTCTAATCAAAACACAATGAATAAATATGAAAGAAGCTTGAGTTGGAAACATAAATGAGTTGAGAATCACCACAAAGTTGAATAAACGTTATAGGAGTAATGATGAAGAAGTTATCCTACTTTCAACTCATGTGATTCCATCTTGCCTTGTATGAGAATGCAAGTTCTTTAAAATTCTAATCAAACCAGGATGAATCAAGATGTAAGAATCTTGATTTGGAAGCATAAATAAGTAGAGTAGAGAATCACCACAAGTTGAATACATCTCATAGGATTTATGGTGAAGAAGTTATCCCACTTTCAATTCATGTTTTTCCAGCTTACAATGTATGGAGAATCACCGCGAAGTTAAATAAATCTCATAGGACTTATGATGAAGAAGTTATCCCACTTTCAACTCATGTGATTCCAACTTATCTTTTTTGGAAAAATGACAAGTTCTTTATGATTCTAAACAAATCATGATGAATCGAGATGTAGGAATCTTTATATGGAAACATAAATAAGTAGATAATCTACACGAAGTTGAATAAATCTTCTACGACTTATGATGAAGAAGTTATCACACTTTCAACTCATGTTTTCCAACTTACCATGTACGAAAAAGGGAATGTTCATCAAGATACTAATCAAAATAGTATGAATCAAGATTTAAGCAGCTTGATTCGGAAACATAAATCAGTGGAGAATCACGACAAAGTTGTATAAATCTCATATGAGTTATGATGAAGAAGTTATCTCACTTTCAACAAATGTTTTCAAGCTTACCATGTATGAAAACTGGAATGTTCTTCAAGATACTAATCAAAACAGTATGAATCAAGATTTAAACAACTTGATTTGGAAATATAAATTCGAGAATCACCATAAAGTTGATTAAATCTCATAGGAGTTATAATGAAGAAGTTATCTCACTTTTAACTCATGTAATTCCAACTTACCATGTTTAGTTGGAAAAATTGGATAGTTCTTCAAGATTCTAATCAAAACTGAATGTATCAAGATGTAAGAATCTTGATTTGAAAACATAAATTAACGGAGAATCACCACGATGTTGAATAAACCGCATAGGAGTTATGATAGAGACGTTATCCCAGTTTGAACTCATGTGATTCCAGCTTCTCCTGTATAGATAAGTGGCAAATTCTTTAGGCTTCTAATAAAATACGATGAATCAATATGTAAGAAGCTTATTTTGGAAACATAAATAAGTGGAGAATCACTACGAAGTTGAATAAATCTCATAGGAGTTATGATGAAGAAGTTATCTCACTTTCAACTCATGTGATTCCAGCTTACTATGTTAGGAAAAATGGCAAGTTCTTAAAGATTCTAATAAAAAAAGAATGAATCAAGATGTAAGAATCTTGATTTGAAACATAAATTAGTTGAGAATCACCACGAAGTTGAATAAACCGCATATGAGTTATAATAAAGAAGCTATCCCACTTTCAATCATGTGAATTCAGCTTATCATGTATAGACAAATGGCAATTTTTTTAGGATTCTAGTCAAACAACGATGAATCAAGATGTAAGAAGCTTGTTTTGGAAACATAAATTGGTGGAGAATCTCCACGAAGTTGAATAAATCTCATAGGAGTTGTGAAGAAGAAGTTATCTCACTTTCAGCTCATGTGATTCCAGTTTACCATGAATGGACAAATGACAAGTTCTTCAAGATTCTAATCAAACCAGTGTGAATCAAGATGTAAGAATCTTGATTTTGAAAAAGAAATCACTGGAGAATAACGACGATGTTGAATAAGCTCATAGGAGTTATGATGAAGAAGCTAACCTACTTTCAACTAATGTGATTCCAGCTTACCATGTTTGGACAAATGACAAGTTCTTTAAGATTATAATCAAACTAAAATAAATCAAGATGTAAGAATCCTTATTTGGAAACAAAAAATGAGTGAGAATCACCAAAAACTTGAATAAAGATCATAGGAGTTATGATGAAGAAGTTGTGGGTGACAAGTAGGAGAGAACAATAACTTACTACCTAGCCCAAACCAAAGTGTTTTCGAGAAGTGACTCAACAATTTTGTATCTCAATCAGACACAATAGTCCTCTGAAAACAATGCAGTCTAACAGCATCTCTAAAGAACAAATCAGCAATGATGAAAGCATTATCAGTTTTGTAACAATCAATGAAGTGAGCCATCTTAGAGAACCTATCAACAACCACAAAAATTGAGTCTCTGCCTTCCATTGTTCTAGGTATTCCAAGCACAAAATCTGAAGATATGTCAACCCAAGGTGCATTACGAATAAGCAGGGGAGTGTACAAACCTTGTGGGCGAGCCTTAGCTTTGGCTTGAGTGCAAACAACACATATACTTCATACTCTCTGCACGTATTTCCTCATGCTTGGCTAGTAGAAGTGTTCATTCAAAATGCTGAGAGTTTTAGCTACACTAAAGTGTCCCATTAGGCATGTTCAATGTGATTCCCTGACATATGATTCTCTCAAAGAACAGTTAGGCAAGCGCAAACGATTTTCATAGAGTAAAAACCCATCAGCTTAATAGAACTTGCCAGTGGTATGCTTCTCACTGTTTTTGAAATGTTATTTGAAATTAGGATCATCAGCATAATAAGTTTTCACTTGATGAAAACCTAACAACTTAGTTTCCATTGAAGACATCAAGGTATACCTTCGAGACAGAGAATCAGCTACCACATTTTCCTTACCTTGTTTGTAATGGATAATATAACGAAAGGTTTCGAGAAATTTAAACCATTTGTCATGCCGCTTGTTCAGCTTTTTTTGGCCCTTTAGGTGCTTGAGTGACTCATGATCAGTGTGTATCACAAACTCCTTTGGCCAGAGATAGTGCTGCCAGGTTTCAAGAGCTTTGATCAAGGCGTAGAGCACTTTCTCATAAGTAGGATAGTTCAGCATAGCTCCACCAAGCTTCTCACTAAAGTAAGTGATTGGCCTCTTCTCCTGCATCAGCACTGCTCCACTTCCTACACCAGACACGTCACATTTAATCTTAAAAGTCATAAAGAAATCAGGAAGAAAAAGTAAATGAGCATTAGTCAACTTCCCTTTCAGGTTTTGGAATGACTCTTCTTGTGCTTTTTCCCATTTGAATCCCACATTTTTTTGATGACTTCAGTGAGAGGTGTTGCAATGGTGCTGAAGTCTTTTACAAACCTTCTATAGAAGCTAGCTAGTCTATGAAACTCCTAATTTCACTTACATTCTTAGGACTTGGCCAATCTCAGATTGCTTTAAGATTTTCTTCATCCACTTTGATTCTTTAAGCTGTAACAACAAAGCCTAAAAACACATGTTGATCTGTTCCGAAAGTATACGTTTTAAAGTTAGCAAACATAGACTCTTTTCTAAGCACTTCAAGAATATATTTCAAATGCTTCACATGTTCATTCAAGCTCTTTCTGTAGATCAAAATATCATCAAAATAAACTACAACAAAGTGACCTATGATTGGTTAAAGAACATGATTCTTTAACCTCATTAATGTACTAGGTGCATTTGTGAGACCAAATGGCATGAAAAGCCACTCATATTATCCATGTTTGGTTTTAAATGCAGTTTTCCACTCATCTCCTTCCTTTATCCTAATCTGATGATATCCACTCTTTAAATCAACCTTATAGAACACACATGAACGATGTAAGTCATCTAACATATCATCAAGTCTAGGGATAAGATGAAGATACTTTATATTGATGTTGTTGATGGCACGGCAGTCTATACATGCGCCAACTTCTTTCTTTCTTTGGCACCAAGCACACTGGAACAACACATGGACTCATACTCTCTGATGTGGTTTTCTCCATCAACTCATCAACCTGTACCTGTAGTTTTTAGTCTCTTTATGGTTGTTTCTGTATGCTGGCCGATTAGGAAGAGAAAGTCCAGGAACCAGATCTATTTGATGTTCAATCCCTCTGATTGATGGTAGACCATTGGGGCTCTCTTCTGGAAATACATCAGCATACTCATGCAAAAGAAACTTAAGCTCACTCGGTAGCACCGGTTCAAAGTCAGAAGACTTCATTATTTCACCTTTAAAGAAAAAAAAAAGCAATAGTTTGTTGGAGATACATAGCTTTCTTAACCTCATTGTTTTTGGCGATGAGGTGAATCTCCTTGCTTTTATTTTCATCAGCCGGTTTCGCTTCGTCTTTAGCCTCTTATTTTCGAAGCTTGAGTTGTACTTGGTCTTGATGGACCTCCTGTGGCAACAAGGAAGCTATGACAATCTTCTTGTCTCTATGGGTGAATAAATGGCGATTTGTAAAACCATCATAAATGGCTTTCTTGTCATACTGTCAATGTCTTCCAAGAAGAATATGGCTGGAGTCCATAGACAGAACATCACACACAATATCATCTTGGTACCTCCCAATGGTTATAGGAACTATTACTTGTTCTGTGACTTTCAACTCGCAATCTTCATTTAGTCACTAAATCAGGTAAGGTCTAGCAGGTTTTCCAGTATTCAGACCAAGTTTTTCCACGAGAGATTCACTAGCCACATTAGTACAACTTCCACCATCTATAATCAAGCTACAAACTTTATCATAAACAGTGAAGCGAGTGTGAAAGAGGTTCTCCATTTGATCATGTTCTTCTGGTTTGGATTACCTTCAGTGATCTTCTTGTAATTAGCAACTCTTCAAGGACTGAGTAATCCACACAATCTTCCCTAGATGCATCAGTCTTCTCTTCTTCAGATATCAACTCACCACTCTCTAGGAAGATCATGACCCTTTTTTGGTACACTCACTGGTAAAATGTCCAAAACCATGACACTTTAAACACTTCACATCTATAGTCCTTGCCGCTGGTGCCTTACTCTTGTCATCTCGCTGATAGGGTTTTGTTTGTTCCTTTTGTTTGACAAAAACCTTGTCTTTCTTAGGATTGAATGATCTGAAGTTTTTGCCATAAGAACCTTTAGAGGCAGACTCCCTCTTTAGCTGCTACTCAATGAGAATGGCTTTGTGGAGAAGCTCATGGATATCCTCATACTCTTGCATCTCTAGCCTGTCTTGAATGTCTCATTTGAGACCAGCCTGAAATCATGCCATAGTTGCATGAGAAAATTTATCAGCAACAGCTTTGATCATTAGGATCTCCATCTCCTGATAATAACCTTCAACACTTCTGCTTCCTTGAGTGAGTCTCCTTAGCTTCTGATGAACTTCTCTATTGTAGTGACCAAGAACAAACCTCTTCTTCATGATTGTCTTGAGTTCAAATCAAGAAGCCACTTGCTGTTCCCATGTATTTATTCTAGTTGTAACAAGCTGATCCCACCAGTGAAGAGCATATCCATTGAACTCTGTTGCAGAAAGCCTCATATTCTTTGGTTTAGAGTAGTTTTGACAATGAAAAACGAGCTCCATCTTTATCTCCCATTCTAGGTAAGCATCAAGATCATCCTTGCTACTAAAAGCTGGTATTCTAAGCTTGAGATTGCCAAGAATATCATCTGGTGTGTCTCTGGTTGCTCGACGGGTGTTGGTTCTGGTTAGTGAAGCTGCTCTAACTGATTTAGAAAAATCAGTAATTCTCCCTAAAGAGGAATCACGACCATCAGTCTTTCTTGTTGCAATTTGTTTGTCTCTCCTCTTGATCCTAGCATCCTTTCTAGCCTTAGAAGTCCGACCATAAAAATTATGAGTATTTCATTAAAAATATCTTTGGCTTTCATTTTCCCCATAATCTCAGACACCCTTGCTTCCATCTGCAATTTATTAAGGTTAACCGTGGCAGTCTCATCTGGTTCATGGCTCCCATCAGACATGGCTTCATGTTAAGAAAATAAATAAGAAAGATTAGCACATATATAAATAGCCGAAGCCTGACTGGATTTCACTTAAAAGTTTCTGTGAATCCAGTAGTTTTAGCAACAAACAAAGATCAAGCCTTTAAAGAGCAATTCCCCACACCAAAAGAGAAGAAATAGATAAATACTTTGCTAGATTTTTGGTTGCAAGAGGCTTTACCACCAGGGCTGGATTTCTCTTCAGCCAAGTTGGGTTTCTCTTTAACCGTTTTTGTTTTATTTCTTTCTTTTGTAAACTGGTTGGCCCCCTTGCAGATACACATATAGATAGAGAAGAAGAATAGGTCCGACATAGAGATTAACAGATCAAAAGAGAAGATGAACAGACAAAACAAATAATGATCAAATAAGGTTCCCAAAAGAGAGAAAGAATTCGAAATACAAACCCCATAAATTAGAAGCCCTCAGTCTGCTCTTATTCGACTTAATGAAACCCTTGATGGTTTGAATCCCTTTGTTGATCTTTGAGGGTCGATTTGGATGATCTATTGGTGGTTACTAACACACACAAACTTATTTTTGATAGATGAATTGATTGTTTGTGGAGGAAGTCATGATGATGGTGATCTTCAGTAAAGGATCTATGGATTGATCGATCACTTGTTTTGAAGTGCCAGAGATCGTGAGATTTACACCCACAAACAATGATATGTGGCAAAAGCCTTGCAGAGAATCAACTCCTAGGAAATCAGTGTTCAGATGATGAACAAAGGATTCACAGATCAAAAGAAGATTTTTTATTAAAAAGTGAATGTTTTGTTCATAAACAAAATAAATTTTAAGTAGAAAGGAAGAGGAAAACAAAAAGTCAAGTTGTAGAAAATGAGATTTAACTTTATTAAAAACTAGGTGGTCTTCAAGACTGAGTAATTAATCAAGTTGGCGGCCTTCTTGCCTTAATTTCGTGCATCTTTGGTTCTGGTTCAGAGTAAACCAACCCAACAATTGCTTTCTTCAATTTCTTGGTTTGAGATCTCGTGACTAGTCCATTTGAAAGGGAAAATAGGTCTTTGTCTCCATGGATTTGGGCTGAGAAAGTTATGTCTGATCCATCAGAAATTTTGGACCGATTTCCATCAACTCCAGCTTGCTCCTCTTCAGTATCACTCAACTCCTCCAGCCGGCTCAGCTCTTCCTGCTCAAAGTCAGCTACTGGTTCAGTATCGGTTGCATAAATGGACAAATGGGAAGTTCATTAGGATTCTAATCAAACCACGATGAATAAAGATGTAAGAATCTTGATTTGGAAACATATATAAGTGGAGAATCACCTAAAATTTCAATAGATATTATAGGAGTTATGATGAAGAATTTATCCGACTTTCAACTCATGTGATTCCAGCTTACCATGTATGGAAAAATGGCAAGTTCTTTAAGATTCTATTCAAAACAGTATAAATCAAGATGCAAGAAGCTTAATTTAGAAACAAAAATTAGTGGAGAATCATGACGAAGTTGAATAAATCTCATAGGAGTTATGATCAAGAAGTTATCTCACTTTCAACTCATGGGATTCCAGATTACCATGTTCGGACAAATGACAAGTTTTTCAAGATTCTTATCAAACCAGAATAAATAAATATGTAAGGCCATCTTTAACCCGAGTCTCTTAAGATGGGGTTCTTAATTTTTTAGACCTTTTTTTAAGTTTTTTTTTTTACATTTTTCCGGATAAGAGACGTCTCTTATGTCTCTTATTTAAGAGACGGTTCTTAAGTTTTCTTAGTTAAAATTAAGAAACGGTCTCTTAAGAGAATAAGAACCCCTTGTTAAGAGACCTGCATTAATCATGCTCTAAGAAGCTTCATTTGAAAACATGAATCAGTGGAAAATCATTACGAAGTTGAATAAATCTTGGAGTAATGATGATGAAGTTATATGACTTTCAACGCATGTGATTCTAGTTTACCCTATTTGGACAAATGAAAAGTTATTCAAGATTCCAATCAAACCACGATAAATCAGTATGTAAGAAGCTTGATTCGGATTTTAATCAAACCTGGATTAATCAAGATGTAGGAAGCTTGATATGGAAACATAAATTAGTGGAGAATCACTAACAAGTTGAATAAATCTCATAGGAGTTATTTTGAAGAATTTATCTGACTTTCAACTTGATATGATCATGGATAGCACATGCGAATGGAATCATGAACCTGATCATGGAGAGATCGTAGCTAATGAAGAACATGAAACAGACGAGTGTTAGATCCAAAAAGAAAATACTATCATCAAAGACACCTTATCCATCATTCAAGCTACCCCATTCCCATGCTCATCAACAATAGTCAAGTAGCTTATGTGTGCTGTTTTTTCCTATCTTTGGTTTTGTCCCGCTGGGTTTTCCAGAGATAGGTTTTTAACGAGGCCATAAGTTGCTTATCATATCACCTAGTTGTTGATCCAGTCCAGATATGAAATAAAAACCTTATGTTATGTTTTTATCTAAGTTTTCATTTAGTCTTTGTGTATTTTCGAGAGGAGCCTCTTGGCTTTCCTTCTCTTATGGCTTCGAGAAGCTGTTCATGTACTAACACACTCATAGGATGCTTCCCTGGATGGTATGGGATAGATGCTTGCTGTGGGAACCGAAATCCACACAGTCGATTTCCCTAAACTTAGTAACTCAGGAAACCCTAACTTTCCAGGAAATCCCGAATAATCTGATTTAAACCAAACGCCACACAACCAGACAAATTTAAGAAAAGTGACGATAAAAATATGATAAGATAATTTTGAAAAGAAAGGGAGCAAAGAGGTTCTTATTCCGTAATTGCGTAAGAGCTTTAGTACAAGAAGGAAACGAGCCTTGGATACAGAAAGTTATCGGTGAGATCCCTAGTTCTAGCAACCTGACTACGCAGACCTAATCGAAACGCAGCTCAATAACAAAACGAAAGTAAATGCCTATTTCTCTAAGTTTGCTGTGAATGCTAAAAATTACTCCTCTTCATGGCGTTTTTGCGTTTCCTTTTCTTCCCCTGGTCGAGTTTATCACTTAGGGAATATTCCCTTTTATTCTCGATCATCGTCATTATCTTGGAAACTTCTTCTGATTCCGCGAGATTCACCTGTTTCTGCAAGTAAAGGTACACCGTCATAACATTACTGGGCTCAGTTTCGTATGAAACCGCAAGTGGGTCTGTAGCCGCGTTCTAGGCCTCTTTGGGCTGTATTTCGGCCTAAAACGTTTTTTACGATTTCTTCGAAAGAACGTTTAGTGATACGACGTTGCTTTAGCTAAGAGGTCCATACTTCAATTATAGTTTAGATTACTGTAGCGTTGAGTTAACCATTGCCGTTTATACGATAACCATGAACTTTTATTTGGGAAAATGAGCCTTCGCGGTTTTTATCGTAGAGTTTCAACGGTAGCCCCGACTGAGACGAAACGAAGAACATTTCGATCGGGTATCGAGAGAAAATCCAAGGGGAATGGTCTCACTCACCATAGCACGACCTTGGAGCTGTATTTGGCGACCCGTGGTTTGTTTGGTGACTCTTACTTGTTTTGATCGTGAAATATCAACGATAACTCCGATTGGGACGAAACGAAGAGCGTTTTGGTCACGACTCAAAGAGGAATACAAAGGAGAGACACAGCTTGCCATATGACGTCACAGACTTGATGAGATCAGATTGCCATACGGAAATCCGGACAGGTCGCCATATGGCGACCCAGATTGGTCGAGGTGAGGTTGCCATATGGCGACCCGGATAAGTCGAGGTCAGGTTGCATATAGCGACCCGGAATGGTCGAGGTCAGGTCGCCATATGGAAACTTGGATTGGTCGAGGTCAAGTCGCCATATGGCGACCCAGACTTGGTGAGCCCAGGTCGCCATATGGCGACCCGGACTGTGTGAAATCAGGTTGCCATATGGCAACCCGTCCTTTGCGTGTGTAGGTCGCCATATGTTGACCTGGGTTCAGTGCATGCAGGTTGCCATATGGCGACCCGTTCTTCCCGAAAGCCATTCACCATATGGCGACCTAAGTCTTGGGACTGTAGGTCACGATATGGCGATCCGTGCTTCCGAGGTGTCGGTAGCGATATGGCGACCCTGGCCTTGGGAGTGTGGGTGGCCAATGGCGACCCGTGCTTCCTGAGTGCCGGTCGCCATAGTGCGACTCGGGCCTTGGGAGTGTGGGTCGCGATATGGCGACCCGTGCTTCCCAAGCGTCGTTCGCCATATGGCGACCCTTATCCAAAATTTAGGACATCGCCGTATGATGACTTACCCCTTGCGGATTGATCATTCTTTGATAAGTTTTGTCAACCAAAACCTTCAGAAGGAACATGTTCCAGGGACTTGAGCCGTTGATTTTGTCGTGAAATTTTTTGACCCCAATAGTTAGCCCCCCCCCCCCAGCTCGTTAGACCGTAGGATTTTAGCATGAGGTTCTAGCGGGCGGTTAAGCTGATTGTGCGAGTTAGACGGTATCATCAGCCGTAAGTCCGAGGGTGAATAGTAAAAATTCTTTCCTATAAGAAGGTGGAGTAAGTGTTAAAGATTTTTTATCACTTGCTCACTTTTTACAAAAAGAATTTATCCAAGGTAGAATTACTCTCTCTTTTCTTCTCCCATTGTTTTTTTTTTAAATTTTACTCTTAGAGAAATGTCTTCCAAAAGGAGGGTTTCCATGAGAGCCGAGCCTCGTCACACTAATCGTGATGATAACCATGACGAGAAGGTCGTTCTGAAACCTGAGTTTATCCCGCACTCAGTCGATCCTGTTGAGGACGAGGCCTATTGGGTTGCTTTGTACGAGAGTTTGACTTCTCCCTTGGAAGTGCAGTTCCCTATCTAGACTCCCTGCAAATGGGACCAAAAACTCCCGAGCAAAAGCTCGAATCCATTCCTCAAAACTGTTTGAGAGTTTGGTGGTGTGCCAGAAATCATGGAGTTCGGGATTCCACGACAGGGCGAAAGGGCCGATGACCCCCCGGTGGGTTATTTCACTTGTTACGAGGCACACATTGTGCGCTGCCGTCTATGGTTTCCAATCTCGGAGATCGGTGTTTGGACCTTGAATCATTCTATGTTGTCGATTAGGCGGATCAACCTTACGAGACTTCAGCACCTTCGAGGAATTCTGGTTCTGGGTTACGAGCACGGGGTGTCTCTTAACGTCGACCATTTTGAGGCCCTTTTTTAGCCGTTGCGCTGACGGGAGGGAAGTATCGATTTGCACCTTGCCCGCACATGTCGATCGTAAAGGAGATAATCTCGAATGGTCATGAGTGGGATAAGTGCTTCATCTTTGTCTGTATCGATAATGCTTCGGTCAAAGAGAGCTGCATTCCTGAATTCCGCATTGAATGGGGTCGCAATGGTATTGATTAGGTATACACATGTTTTTGTTTCGACAATATCCAACTCTTTATCACACACACCAACAACTCCCTTGTCTTCTTCTGGAAGACGTGATTACTGTGCATGATCTTCTTTGGAACGGCTCGTTTTCTGGACTTCTTTCACCCTGAAGCTAGTTTGCACGACGCTGTGATATCACCAGTCGCGAGCCCATCCTGAAATGATCATGAACGAAGGATCCAAATCGGATATGGATGAGTTCTTTTCGAGGGACATTCCAATGTCTCGAGAGAATGCATGGCCTTCCAAGGGCAAATGTATTGACCTAAGCGATGCTGAATTCCTTTAGGATGATCTTCCCTTGCCTGGATGGCCTTCCAACTTCGCCCGGGGTGACGGGAGTGGGGTCAGTGACTTTCCCTGCCGGATTGTGGGTTTGATGATCTCTTCAAGGACATTCCGTCTGACACCGACCCTCCACCTACCGCGGATGGTCAGGCGAGGTGGAAGGCCTCTGCGTAGGGTTACGGGAATGGTTAGTGCGGTTAGTAATTTGAACTTTGCTTGTTCTACTATACATATTTTTTTTTGGGTAAGCTTTCTTATCTTACGACCTATGCAGGGGCTGTTGCCATTCAACTCCACCCTCAAGGTGAGCTATGGGAGGCGCGTGTTTGCCGTTTCAAGACCGAGACAGTAGAGAACGAGGCTGATATTCTTTGGGAACAGATTTCTGCTCGTGAACTCCGGTACTGCGATTTCAACTGATTTTGTACCGCTTTAAAGTCCAAGATATATTCTAGGCTTATACAACTTGTATGGTCGAAATCGAGCATCTCTCCAAGGATAATTTTTAAGTCTCCTGGAAGTGCTGACAAAAATTCGGATTTTTTATGCGCAATTATCCAAGTCGGATGTATGAGAACCATTTGTGGGAAAGGCTAGGTTTTTTTGGTTAAGATGGCTAATGTACTCGTCGGGGCCAATCGACGAGTGAGGTTTTAGAGAAAATGCTTGTTTAAGATTGTAGTTGCGGACAGACTGTTTTTGAGAAAGTATATTTGCAGATTTTGCGCGACGTCTCGCATTGTGTTCCAAAACTACATGGTGTGTAAGGGGATGTGTTCGTACCGAAGAAGTTTGGTTCATATTTGGACGATTCGGACTGACTTTAGGCATTCATGTGACAAAAGGAGATTTGCGATTTTTTTATCGGAATTTTTTTAAAAACTTTGAGTACAAGGCAAAAATTTTAAAATGTGGGAGTATACAAGCATATGTATACACACCAAATCACCCCCCCCCCCCTTTTAGATAGGGGGATAGCTGAACTCGTCGTTAGACAGCTGTCGACGTACCCCTTTCGAGGATCAAACCATCTCATAGTTCAGTTTTTTGGCGACTAGCATTTTTACTCTACCGTTGTTGCGCTGACCACCTTAGTCGCGGGGACTGTGGCAGGGTCGACGCCTTATTCAGGGATTATCTCCTCCGGTTGGGTTACTGCGTTGGGCTCGGACGCCTTCTTATTTTCTTCGTCCGGAGCCGTTGCTTGGGATGATGATTTTGGATCTCCTTTTTTAGACGCGTTTTCAGTCGGTGACTTAGTGGTCTTTGCTCGTTCGGGTTTAACCACCGAAGTGGCCGTGATCTGTCTTAGCTTGTGTTCGGCTAAGAAACAGGGTCGTGACTGTTTTTGGCTGCCCCAGATTGCGGCAGTTCCATTTGGAGTTTGGAACTTGATGCCTAAGTGGTAGGTCGACGGGTTGCCTTCATGGCATTTAGCCAGGGAGTTCCCATGATCACGTTGTAAATGGCGGGGAAGTCGACGATTTTTGTTACCTCTTTCGCCGAGACCGGTAGTTTGATCGATCCGAGAGTCATTTCTGTTATGCCAGATAATCTGGCTAACGGCTTTGGCGTTGGTACGACCTCTTTCAGCTTGATGTTCGTTCTCTTGATTGTATCGCGGAAGATGATGTTGGTTGTGCTCCCCATATCGATGATGACTCTAGCGACCTCGAGGTCTTTGATAATAAGATCGACGACAAGCGGGTCGCTATGTGGTTGATCGATTCCGCCAGCTTCTTCTTCCTTGAAGGTGATGGCATTATTTTGGTCGTCCAAGGGTGGAGAACAGGTCGACCAGTTCTCGTTTGCTTCATCCTTTCGCTGATAAGCCTTGATCGAAGAGAACATGTCGCCACAAAACTGTGACCCTCCGATGATTATGTCAATCTTGCGACGATTGATGTCGTTGCTCTTCTGATCCTGCTTCCTTCCGCGTTTATCCCCTGACGAGCTCTCAGTCTGGGGAGGTTTGTCGGTTTTCGGAGGACAATCAGAATCACGAATGAGGTCCTTGATTCTCGTTATCCCGCAAAGTTCCCCCTTGATTAGTTTCGCTGCAAACCTTGCTCTGAAAACTTTGCAATTGACGGTCCAATGGCCTCGAGTTTGATGAAATTTGCAGAAGACATTCTCATCGTAATTGGGATTTTGGGTCCACGTGTTGGTCGTAGTTCACCCTTGCTCTGAGCCGGATTTGATGGCGTAGTTGTGCGCCCCCTGGGTTTCTTCTCCCTCTCGATGGGAGGTTTTCTTCCTTTTCAACTTCTGATCTAGAGCCGAAATCTTGAAGAAGTTTTCGTTGGTTTGTGCTTTTGCGACAGAACCTTGGTCTCTTCTTCGATCATGATTTAGTAAGTGGCCTTGTGCAACGCGTCCTGAATTGTACGCAATTTTTCGAGGGTGATCCATTTTCTGAATTTCGACTTGTACCAGAGTGTCTTTCAAAGCGCGTCCACGGCCAGCCTGTCGCCGATCCTGCTGACTCTAGCCATAACGAGCTTGAACCGGTCGACAAAGTCGCGGAGTGGTTCGTCTTCCCTTTGAACTAAGCTCCATAGGTCAATATCTGAAGTTTCTCGATTCATGAAAATCGAGTACTGCTTGCGAAACTCCGAAGCGAGTTGGTAAAAGCTTCCGATAGAATTCCACCCAAGGTGGGATAACCATTCAAGTGGGGATCCCTCAAGATTCTCGACAAAGAGGAGGCATTGGCCGGCGTCTCTTTTGTTGTCTCTAAATCTGGCCCTTCCCATTGTGATATCAAAGGCCTGTAGGTGCGCTTTGGGATCGGTCGTACCGTTGTACGTTGGCACGTTGATGTTTCCAGGGTCCGATACTATAGTGTTAACGATACAAGATGTGAAGGGAGTTTTATGAGCTTCCTCGAGCAGCTGGTATATCTCTGGTGCGGAGCTAGTAGCATGGTGGAGATTGCACCACTTTCATTTCCGCAACCGTTTGCATGAGATTGTTACGAAGATTGCGGATTTCGGATTCGTCGTCAGCAGTTTTTCGAGCCTGTCGGTGTTTGCTGAGCGTTCTCCGAGTCTTCTCTGCAGCCAGCTTCTCATGCTCTACCCAGAAGAGGGTTTCTTCCTCCTCCGTCATGGGTTTGTCAAGCAGGTCTTCCTGGTCCGAAGGCTCTGCTGGATTCCGTGTTGACGCACTTGACTTCCCCCTCTTCCTTGTCCTCTTCCAATGGCGGAAGATCGGCTGGATTTTTCCGTGCTTGCGTGGGAGTGATTTCGTCGTGATTTTGTCCCGACGGCTTCTCCTGTGCCTTCCCGGACCGGCCAAAGGAGTTGCAAAATTGAGTCTTATTCTTAGGAGCCTAGTGGTTCCGCGAGGAAGGGCAGCTCGGGTCTGTGCAGTTAGGGGTTTGTCCTGCTTAGCGAGAGATCCTATGAGCTTATCCTATTCTTTCGCCCTTTTTTGATAGGCGGAGAACGATTTCTTCATCTCCTCGAATGCCATGGTGTTAGGCTCAGCGTTAACCGCGGGAGTGATGGTCGCAGGAAAGTTGTCAAAGTTATCTTGACTTGCGTCATCGCGAGGTTCTTGGTTGTTGAGATCGTCAGCTGACATGTTTGATTGGGCATTCCTGTGGTTGCGAGAAAGATTGATCTGTAAGTACCCCTCCTTCTAGGGCCAAACTATGGGAACAAAAATCCACACCTTTTTCTACAAGTAAAGCTACACCGTCATAACATTACTGGGCTCAGTTTCGTATGAAACCGCAAGTGGGTCTTTGGCCGCGTTCTAGACCTCTTTGGCCCGTATTTTGGCTAGTGGGGTCAAAATCAGTTACGACGGAATCAACGTCGGAAACCTATCGGGAAAATGTGTTTGTTAGGGGGAAAACGATATTCTCAAAATCAGCACTAAAAGTCGTGTTTCTATACGAATGCAGTCTTGAAATCGACTTACCGAAAATCTCCGAGACAAAACCTGAAAGAAATGAACACGAATCGACCAACTCGCCATACGGGCGAGTTGGACAGCACGGATCAACCAACTTGCCCGTATGGCGAGTTGGTCAAGGCTAGCTCGCCATACGGTTGAGTTGAGCAGCATGGATCGACCAACTCGCCATACTGGCGAGTTAGTTAGCATAGATCGATCTACTCGCCCGTACAGGCGAGTTGGATGGCATGGATCAACCAACTCGCCCGTATGGCGAGTTGGACAAAGCCAACTCGCCAAACGGGAGAGTTGGTCCGCACGAATCGACCAATTCGCCTGTATGGCGAGTTGGACAAGGCTAACTCACCATACAGGCGAGTTGGACGGAACGGACCAACCAAATCGCCCGTACGGCTAGTTGGATGGCATGACACGACCAACTCGCCCGTATGGGAAGTTGGTAGGCACAACACGACCAATCTAACTCTCAGCCATCAACACTCAATCAAACTATTTCAGATCTCAACAACCAACATCCTCATGACGATAACGCCGTCGACGAGAACGTTGAAAACACTCCAGCGACGAACTTCAGTGCGGTCAACACCGACGCAAACACCACAGCGTTTGAGGAGGTGAAGAAGATGTTCTCGACTTTTGAGAAGAAGTCGTTAGAACAGGACAACCCAAATCCGCGGAAGGAGACTCGACCTCGCAACGCCTTTGGACTGGTCCGATAACGCGCAAGGAAAACCGTCAGGACAAAACCACGACGAATTGACCCTTGCGCCTACACGAAAAAAAAACCAGGAGACCTTCCTCCTATTAAGGAAGATAAAGAAGGAGGATAAGTCATACGCGCCGACGTGGAATCTAGCAGTCAGTCTTAACCTACGGATGCAGACATACGTCCGCACCGGACAAGGAGTTGGGCAGCTCGGGACGAATCCCAGTTTGACAACCCCCGATGTTGAACTTCTTCTGAAAATATTTCGAAGAAACAAAGTTGATCTCTATTGAATCACTTGAAACCTAAAAAGTCTGATGAAAACTAAACTAAGAAAAAAAAGAGATCGTATCCCTCACTGCTAAAACGGTCTCTAAAACCTAAGATTTCGTAAAGAGTCAAGCTTCAATTCTACGCAACATATTCAGTTAATTCTCGATGTGTGTCACGTAAACTAACTTCAGAAAAACTACTCGAAATCCCCTCGGATCAATCCTGCGAAAATGAGAAAATCTCCGATTAAATCAACTTACGATAATTAGGCTCATCACAACAAAAGTTTCAGAGGATAAAACGTAGGTTTTTCCAGCAAAACGGCTCTCTTACAGCCAAACACGAAAAACACACTTACATAACTAGTTTCGTAAAATTAAATCAACAACATTTTACGAATCAGATCATGACATTTTGCGTAATAACTATTGTAAAATTAAAGCTCAACAACATTTTCCGAAACAGCTTTCGTAAAATCAATCTAGACAATGTTTTATGGAACATCGTTTGGAAAATGAAACGACTTAGCATTTTATGATACAAATTTCATAGAAAATTTGAAGAAGTTTACGAAACGACCACACCAGAATACCATCCAAACTCGAGTAGTCCAACTCGCCGAACGGGCGAGTTGGACAGTACAAGCCATGCAACTCGCCCATTCGGCGAGTTTGACAAAACAAGCATTACTCTGGCTCTCCTTTGCATTCTTCTTGAAATCTCGATTTAAACACATTCTCTTTCGTCTCAATCGGAGTTTCCGTTGAAATTTTATGATCAAAACAAGTTGGACGCACATGCCGGACCAACCAACTCGCTGAACGGGCGAGTTGCACAAAATGATCCGTCTAACTTGCCCATTGGGCGAGTTGGAATAGTCCAACTTGCCGAACGGGCGAGTTGGACAAAACGAGCCATCTAACTCGCCCATTGGGCGAGTTAGACTGTATGAGCACTATTTTAGCTCACCTTTGCGTTCTTCTTTAAATCCCGATCGAAATGCTTTTTGTTTCGTCTCAATCAGAGTTTCCGTTGTGATTTTACGATCAAAACAAGTTGAACGCACATGTTTGGACCAATCCAACTCACAGAACGGGCGAGTTGTACGAAACGAGCTGTCTAACTCACCCGTTCGGCAAGTTTGACCAGTCCAACCCGCTGAACGGGCGAGTTGGCCCAAACGAGCCGTCTAACTCGTCGAACGGGCGAGCTGGACTGGATGAGCACTCTTTTGGCTCATCTTGCCAATCCAACTAGCCAAACGGGGGAGTTGGACTGGATGAGCACTCTTTTCGCTCACCTTTGCGTTCTCCTTTGAGTCTCGATCAAAAGCTTTTAGTTTTGTCTCAATCAGAGTTTCCGTTGACATTTTACGATCAAAACAAGTAGAACGCACACTGTCCAACTCGCCCCAATGGCGAGTTTGATTTAATCCCTCCAACTCATCTCATGGCGTGGTTGGCAAGCCCTGATGAGCTTCTCCTTTGTGTTCTCTTTAGCATCTTGATTGAAATGCTTTTCAATTCATCTCAATCGGAGTTTCCATTGAGATTGTACGACAAAAACAAGTGAAACTCGCCTAAAATCCTTGGCTTGCTCGTACTCGACCTCTTGTGACGTAACAGACCAACCAACTCGCCATACGGGTGAGTTGGATGGCATGACACGACCAACTTGACGTACGGGCGATTTGGTAGGCACAACACGACCAACTCGCCGAATGGGCGAGTTAGATGGCACGAGCAATCCGACTGGCTTGTTCTGTAATTCAGATCAAATCAATCCATTTTCACCTCGTCCTTGTCAAAATACCTCTATTGATACTTGATCCAAGTTATCTTTGTTCCGTCTCGATCGGGATTGACATTGGAACTTTACCGAAGGAACTCGTTTTCTCGAGAAAGGACCGGGTCGGTCGTATGAGACGATAACGGTTAACTAAACACCTAGAGTCACACGTCCCATGCAAAAGATCCTAACTTTCGGACGACGTCATCTTAGGAATGTTATTTCGATAAAATTGTACACCTATGTCAGAAAACGGACCAATGAGGTCTAAAGCTTGGCTAAAAGCACACTTGCGGTTTTATCCGAAATCAAGCTCAAACTTTGTGACAGTTTATCTTTTTTTTTTGCAGGAAGGGATAAATGTTAAGATCGAAGGATAAATGTTAGGTTTCCGAAGATCATCATGAAGATCGAGGAAAAAAAGGAATATTTCCGCGAAGCGATAAATCCGACCAAGGGCAGAAGCGAAAAGAGCAAACCGCCTCTAGAGGAGTATATAAGGACTTCAAGGGTGATGATGCAATGACACACGGAAATCTCCACTCATAGCAAACATAGCTTAGGACTTAGAGCATTTTGGCAACTTTCCGTTTTTGTTATTCGAGCTGAGACTCATCTAGGGTTTTGTTGTCTTAGGTTATTAGAACTAGGGATCTCGCCGACAGCTCTTATAGCCTTGGCTCCTATCCTGTTGTAAACGCTCATACGCAAATTCAGAATAAGACATCTATTTTCTCTCTTTTCGATTCTTACTTTGTTTTCAATATTTACTTTGTATTCTGACTGATTGGCGAGTGGTTTAGCAGATATTTGGGACCTTTGGGAAACTAGGGTTTACCCTACGTTCCTAATTCAGCGGAAATCGACAGTGCGAATTTCGGTTCCGACATCGGCCTAAATTGTTTTTAGGATTTCTTCGAAAGAACGTTTACTGATAGTACGTTGCTTTAGCTAAGAGTTCCATCCTTCTCGTATAGTTTACACAACTGTAGTTTTGAGTTAACGATTGCCGTTTATACGATAATCATGAACTTTTATTTAGGAAAATGAGCCTTCGCGGTTTTTATCATAGAGTTTCAACGGTAGTTTCGAT
>CAJHQQ010000827.1:0-2500 GCA_905132885.1 Moricandia moricandioides | reverse complement strand
CAAGGAAGATCATATCAAGATTCAAGACAAGCTACTTTGGCATTTTCAAAAATCCTTAATCTGCATCAGACATAAATCTAGATGCATCAATTTAAGGCAGCAACAAGATGACAATATGCAATAACCTTAATCGGTCTCCAAATTACGAATGCAACCAGTTTATATTAATCAATTTAATATTCAAACACACATTCATTTAGAGCTGAGATTATGCATCGTTATTATCAATCAACATCAGATACAATGCATAACCTTAGGTCGGATGCTATTCATGAATGGAAGCAGTTTCATACAACTTCTAACTCCCAAACAAGCATCATTAGAACCGGGGTTAAGCATTTTATAACCTCTCAATCAACAAACAAGATTCTTTAAGCATCCTGGGACAGATTCTAAGCAAATCTATTTCATTTAGCAATCTTAACTATATCCTCAGGTTATTCACCTCAAAACAACACACGACAAGACATTATCACACTCAATATCAAGACGGGACAGTAATAGCTTGCAACCAAGAAACCGGTTTGATTCATTGAACCTCCAATGACATAAAGATCATGACTTTGTTGGATCTGAGAGCCTGGATCGTCACCCATCTCCTTCTCCTTCAGTTCATGACAACCTTCTTGTATCTCTAACTCAAAAGACCCCTCCTTTCTTCAGTCCTTCTATGCGCCATCTTCTTAGAAAGCTTTCTTTTGAAACCCGATGAAGAGCAACTCTTGGACAAGGCGATTTTGAATGAGGGTAGCTAAGCCTCTCCATACACCTTTTCTTCTAACAAGATTCTTCATAAGGACAACAAGAACATCTTGATAGATAAGGAGAACACACCATCTTGATGCTTCAGTGTTCTTTTTTCTCAAAGAAACCAGAATCGGATGTACATGTCTTCAAGGTCTAGATTTGAGCTTGAGAATATATATGTGATTTTCGGAAGCTAAAGCTCAGGTTCTGATGAACCTGGCTCTGATACAATAAATATTTATAAGATCGGGTTGTGTAAGTGTGAGAAACCCCGATAGGAAGATGAGAGCTTGAACTGGCCGAACTGAGAGAGTAACAAGAGAGAGTGTAGGCGGTTGCGAATCAGAGAGATTAAGGGAATATTCAAGAGCAAAGAGGGACTAATAGGCTGTGTAAAAAAGACTAGGAAGATTCAGAACCAAGAATACTCATAGATTATGAAGGAGGAGGGGAAATCCCCCTCTCTCTTAACTTTACAAATCGCCATTTATGATCTTATATATGCTGTTACAAGTTTCTGAAGGAAAGCCCTTAATCTAATTGCTAATAAAATCTTGAAGATAGATGGCTGAGATTGGTTGAGTTTGAATCCATATGATACTTTCTGATTGGTGGAGTCGTTCTGGTCAAGGGAAGGTTGGCTCATGATTGGTCGCATATAGGCTCCTCTAAACCAGGCTGGTTATTAAGCTACATACATAGTCTCATATGCTCTTCCTTTACAGCAAGAGACAGCCATATCCAGCCTGTCACACACACACCAACAACTCCCTTGTCTTCTTCTTGCAAAAAGCATCTTCTTGATACCCTTTTGATTCCACATGGCATGACCCATTTTTATAAGTCCCTAGAAACCTTAGGCTATATTCTCGGCATGGTTGCTTTTTTTTACTTGCATTCGATTTCTAGACGAACGCGCACAGGAAGTTTGATCTGTTGTTCTACTCTTTGTAATTGAACTACGATCTGCTTGATCGTGGAAAGAGGTACATGGGCAGATTTCCATGTCGAAATCATTAAAACCTTTTTTCATATTTTTCGACTTTTGCTAAGCAAGCTGCAGCTCACATGATTTTTCTCGACATAGGTGGTTATGCTAGAAAACTTAGTTAGGTTTTTACTGCCTGTGTTATTTGATCTCCGTTGTAATCCCGTCTCCAGACAAACTTCATGTACGTTTTTGTCTATAGAACGCTCATACGCAAATTCGAAATAAAGATATACTTTTCATTAATTGCTTTTATTTTTATTTTTTTTTCTGCATTTTTTTGATCACTTGTCATTAGCCTTCACAAGGAATCCGGATCCTCAAGAAAAATCTAGAATCTCAATTTTATCTGCTAACTAATTTGACAGTGAGAATTTTGGTTCCAAAAGTTTGGCGCTAAAAGGAAGAGGGGGGGGGGATTACTCTTACACACACGGCCACAAAAATCTTGATCGAAACAATGACTGGAAATATGAAAGGAAAACTCGTAGATCGCATTGACAACGTCAACAATGACAAACAACACTGGTAACACAACCCCAGCAGTGACTAGTCCTATGGCCAACGCTAATGCAAACGCCACAGTGCTTATCAAAATTGAAAACTTAGTTGTGAATTTTGCCACAGAAGAGCACCCAAATTGAACACGCGATTTCTCTGTCTAAGATGAAAGGACAACGATAAAATCTATCAACCCCCCTAAAAATCGTCTCATTACATATTTGGAGAAATCTCGACGCATAAGGAGTTTGACGTGAGTGTGTT